>ML436176.1:0-62466 GCA_005239525.1 Nicotiana knightiana | reverse complement strand
AAGTCCCTGTGGGTTCGACATTCGATTTAACATTATATTAGTTGCTACGACCACGTATACTTGTGTGTGCGTTTAGGACCAACACTTCCCTCAACCTCCTGTGAAATGTTCTCTCAGGTTCGGGGTCAAAGCCGTCAAGTATGTCCTGGCTTCTGACCCTATGCATTCAATAAACATGTTCCTAAGATTAGAGTAATAATAAAGTAACGTTAAACTGGACAAAATAAACAATTAAAGCAAAAACTAGAAAGTAGTCTATACTCAAGTCCCCCGACAATGACGACAAAAACTTGTTGGTCCCAAACGCACACGCAAGTATACGTGGTCGTACAAGTAATATAATGATAAATCAAATGTCGAACCCACAGAGACTTGTGTAAACTACTTACTCAATCACTATAATTGTTATTTAATCAAGCCAAAGTAAAAATCCAGGAATGTAACTATTTTATACTACGATTCTACGAAATAACTAATTATCAAGTAACAAGAGTATTGTTGTGTATTCAATAGAGACAAGTATTCCAGGGTTGTGATCAATTCACCACTCGTCTTGTACTCTAATTAACTCTCCCTTTCATATAATTCACTCATGGTTTCTAATTAATCGACAAATGCACTCGTAGTCTTCTCCCGAAGCACTACTCGCCTATTCTCAATAGATTAACGCCTATATTCCTATGAAATTAATCTATTAGAACGCACTAAGATTACGATATTTAATTAAGCACGGTGACTAGGTATATTCCTATCCTAACCACAAATCCGCTCCCTTGAAGGGTTAAGATCGTGCTCTCTTCAATTCTTCTCTAATATATGCACGGCTTTCCCAAGCATAACATAGATAGTATATAGAACTTAATTGCTGGCCAGACTATTAAGCAATTAAACACAGAATTGAAGAAACAACCATATATTGAGTGAACTATAATCAAGGTTAAGTTAATGTCGAATAACAATATTCATGGCTAAACCACAACCCCAGAACAATGGGTGTTTAGCCACTCATGCTAAAATCAAACAGTTGCATAAGTGTTGCATAAATTGTAAATACTAGAAAAAGATGAAGAAAATTGAGAATCCGTCGCTCCCTAGCAATTCCGTGTGTATATTCTCTCTAAAGTGGCATGAATCCTTCAAAAATAAGCTTAGACTTGCTTTATACGTGTTGGGTAGGGTTAGGGTCGAAACAACCAAGTCCCGGGCAAAACAGGAAAAACAACTGGCACCTTGGCTAGCGCCGGGCACCCACCAGGGCGCTTCCCTTCAAAATCATTCTGCCTCCAGCGCCACAGGTTGCGCCCCGCCCTGCCTGTGGCCCCCAAAATCGCCAAATTGCCGGTTTGTCCGGTTTTCGTCCGTTTTGGCTCTAATTTCGCGCATTTCGCCCCCAATTGATCCCGAATCATTCCTAAACATAAAAAACTTCCAATTAGTATAAATCATCACAATTAAAATCTAAAACTCACGAAACAAAAGTAAAATATGAGGCGATATACATAGAAATCTATACACTTTAAGCAAAACATCAATAACGCTCTATGATTTGTCTTTGAGCTGCCATCCGTATCAATGCTGCTTCTCTCTGTGGTTCAAGCAGGTCCAGGTTGGTCCTTAATTCGTCGTCGTTTTCACCTTCCATGGCTGTTGAGAACCTTANTTTTAACTTCTTTTTCTCGCACTTGTTTGAACGCTTCTGCCTCTACCCATTTTGTAAAATAGTCTGTTAGCACGAGTAAAAACCATACATGTCCTTTAGTTGTGGGAAGAGGTCCCACTATGTCCATACCCCATTTCATGAAAGTCCATGGGGATATTATTGGATGTAATAATTCCGCTGGTCGATGCATGTTATTGGCAAACCTTTGGCATCTGTCACATTTGGATACGAAATTCTCAGCTTCTTCTTCCATCTTAGGCCAATAGTATCCAGCTCTGATTAGTGTTTCACTAAGGATCTCGTCCCTGAGTGATTTCCACAGTGTCCTTCGTGGACTTCTTTCATCACAAATTCCGTTTGGTTAGGTCCGAGGCATTTAGCTAGGGGTCCTCCGAACATCTTGCGATAAAGTGAGTTGCGAATAAGGCAGTACCGTGCAGCTTTGCGGCGAAGTGCTTGAGCTGCTTTCCTGTCTTCAGGTACGGTGCCATTCTGCAAAAAATTAAGAATTTCATTTCTCCAGTCCCAGGTTAGGTTGTTGAAAGTTACCTCATTCCTGTCCTGGTCTATTATTGAATGAAATAGTTGAACGACAATTGTATTGTCTTTGTTCGTTACTTCCGTGACTGCTGCGAGATTAGCTAGTGCATCTGCTTCTGCATTTTCCTCTCTAGGTATTTGTATTACCTTCCATGTTTTGAATTGTCTCACGAGCTCTCGTGCTTTTTCAAGATATTGTTGCATTCTAGTCTCTTGAGCGATGTAAGTCCCCTTTATCTGATTTACTACCAGTTGGGAGTCGTTGTTGATCACAATTTGCTCGATTGAGAGTTCCCATACGAGTTCAAGCCCTGCAATAACAACTTTGTACTCTGCTTCATTGTTAGTTATAGGATAACACTTGATAGCATGCCGTGTCTTTTCACCCGTGGGTGATATCAAGACTATGCCTAAGACGATGCCTTTTATATTTGAAGAACCATCAGTGAATAAGGTACATAGGCCTGGATTAACACCGTTAAAGAGTTGTAACTCTTTTTCTACTTCAGGTACAATGCTATTACTAAAGTCAGCAACAAAATCAGCTAGTATTTGAGACTTAATTGCAGTCCTAGGCTGATAGATTATTTCATGCTCACTTAATTCTATGGCCCACTTGGCTAATCTTCCTGACAATTCCTGTTTATGCAGAATATTTCTTAAAGGATATGAGGTCACAACGGTGATTGGGTGGCATTGAAAATAGGGTCGTAATTTTCTAGATGCCATTGTTAAAGCTAAGGCTAACTTTTCCAGATGTGGATATCTAATCTCAGCATCTAGCAAACTTTTACTTACATAATAGACAGGTGATTGTTTACCTTTTTCTTCTCTTACCAATAATGCACTTACAGCAATTTCTGAGACAGCCAGGTAGATGTACAATTTTTCCCCTTCTTTTGGCTTTGAAAGCAGTGGTGGTTTCGATAGATAAATCTTCAGGTTCTTGAGGGCTTGCTGACATTCTTCAGTCCATTCGAACTGATTCTGCTTTTTGAGAACTGAGAAGAATTTAAAACTTTTTTCGGAAGATTTAGAAATAAACCTACCCAAAGCTGCTATTCTCCCTGTCAGTCTTTGAACTTCCTTTTTATTTGTTAAAATATCAGGTATTTCCTCTATAGCTTTAATTTGAGCGGGATTTACCTCTATTCCTCTGTTTGATACAAGGAAACCCAAAGATGTACCTGATTGCACTCCAAAAGCGCATTTATCTGGATTTAACTTCATATTATACCTGCGTAAAATATCAAAACTAGTAGAGAGGTGCTGGAAATGGTCTTGTTCTTGTGTTGATTTTACTAACATGTCATCAATATAGACTTCCATCGTCTTTCCAAGATGTTCTTGGAACATTTTAGTCACTAACCTTTGATAGGTGGCTCCAGCGTTTTTTAAGCCAAAAGGCATAACTTTATAACAGTAAGTCCCCCTGTTTGTAATGAAGGAAGTTTTTTCCTCATCTGAGGGATTCATTTTAATCTGATTATAACCAGAATATGCATCTAAGAAGCTCAATAATTCATGACCTGCTGTGGCATCAATCATTTGATCTATATGTGGCAATGGGAATGAATCTTTGGGGCATGCTTTATTTAAATCAGTATAATCTACGCATACTCTCCACTTGCCATTCTTTTCAGGTACTACCACGATATTTGCTAGCCAGTTAGGGTATGTTACCTCTCGTATCGAACCAATCTTCAAGAGTTTCTGTACCTCTTCGTCGATCACTTGGTTCTTGAATGGTCCTTGCTTTCTTTTCTTCTGCTTAACAGGTACGAAGGATAGATCTTCATTTAGTTTATGAGTCATCACTTCTGGTGGGATGCCTGTCATATATGAGTGGGACCACGCAAAGCAGTCTGCGTTAGCCTTTAAATAATCAATTAACTGACCTCTTCGAGCGGGGCATAGCCTTGTGCCTATATACACTTTCTGCTCAGGCTTTTGTTCAGATAATGGAGTAGCTACGAGCTCCTCCGTAGTTGTTTTGATGTGCTCATCTTCCTCCGGTTCACGAATGACGTCCGGTCTGGAATCTGTATCTGTGTGGTATAGTATACCTTCCGTGGTAACTTGATTTTCCTTCTCGTAAGTATTTTCTTTCGTACCTATTTCAGCAATAATACCTTCTGTACATGTTTGGGTAGTAATTTCTTCCATGCCTGTTTGGGTTGTATTACCTGCTTGGGAGATTTCCTTATCTCGTAATTCTTCCACCTCTATTTTCTTGTTGTAGTGTACCATATAGTTTATATTTCTTGTGGTCTGCTGATCTCCTTTGATTTGTTGAATCCCCCATTCAGAGTGGAATTTAATTACCCGATGTAACATGGAGGGTATCGTTTTCATGTCGTGGATCCTTGGCCTTCCAATGATCACGTTATAAGCTATGTCAGTATCGATGACTTGGAACCTGACACTTTTGATCACCCCCTCAGCATAAGTGCTAAGCTCAATTTCTCCTTTTGTTATAACCGTAGAGTTATCAAACCCTGATATGGCTCGTGCTTTTGGGATTACTTGATTCCCCAGTAGCATTTCTTCCACGACTCTTAGCAAAATGATATTGACTGAACTGCCTGGATCAATCAACATTCTTTTTACATTAGTGTCATGAATAAGTAAAGATATTACCAGAGCATCTTTGTGCGGAAGCATTAATCCGTTGATATCTGCATCATCAAAAGTTATATCGTCTTCTTCCATATTTTCACGAGCCCATTTCCTATGTGTAATTGTGAACTTTGTGGTTGTTTTACAAATCACTTCGTTTACTTCTTCACCCCCGTGTATTACTTTGACGGTTTGTTTTGGAGAAGGAGGCTTTGGGGGCTCCTGCATGTTCCTCATATATGCATGTTTACCTTTATCACTAAACAATTCTGTTAATAGCCCTGTTTTAATAAATTTTCTACTTCACCTTATAAAAATCTACAATCCGTAGTTTTGTGCCCATGATCATTGTGAAATTCACACCAGTGATCTGGGTTTCTTCTACTTGGATTTGACCGCATCTCTTTGGGCCACTTAACCTTGTCTCCCATGTTCCTCAATATTGAGACAAGTTCAGTAGTACTTACATTAAAGGTATGATCCCCAATTTGAGTACTACCTCTAGGTCGTTCATCTCGATCTTTTCTGGATCTAGACGAGGATGAGACTACGTCTCTTCCTTGTGGTCAATAGTCCGACCTAGTATTTTCGAACCTGGGGCGGATATCGCGTTCTGAGGGTCCTAAGTAAGGATTGTACCTANTTAAGTCGTCTCGTGGCTTCTGAGATTTTATCATTTAGGTTGCTTGCAAATTCCATGACTGCCCAATTATCAGGCACCCTGGATAACTGCATTCTTTCTCGTTGAAACCTGTCTACGAACTCACGGAGTAGTTCTGTGTCTCCTTATTTTATTTTGAATATGTCTTCCATTCTCTTCCCAACTTTTTGTGCACCCGAGTGTGCTTTTATAAATGAATCTGCAAGCTCAGCAAAAGAGTCGATAACATTTTCAGGGAGAAGAGAATACCAGGTTAGGTCCCTTTTGGTAAGTATTTTTCCAAATTTTTTGACAAGGACTGATTCAATCTATAGTTTCGTTAAGTCGTTGCCTTTTACCCCAGTAGTGAAAGCAGTCACATGGTCGCGTGGGTCAGTTGTTCCATCATATTTGGGAATGTCAGGCATTTTAAAATTCTTGGGTATAGGCAAGGGGGCCGCACTTGGCTTCCAAGGTTGCTGAGAATTTTCTATGGTGAATTGGTGATGGTGTTATTGGGGGGTGACGTCGGCGGTGTAGGTAATGNTTCCACAGTTTGATCATTATCACCATTGTTGTTATTGGATCTTTCTGGGGATTGTTCTCTCGAACCACGTGGGGTTCCTGAAGGCGATGGAACTGGGGTTCCACTCCTTTGCTAGTTGTTGCCGTTGGGGTTTGACATAATTCAGAGGATATCACTTGAAAGTAAACAAAGATTATCAGATTCCCGGTAACGGAACCAATCTGTTTAACCAAAGAATTAGACCCTTTGACTAAAGCTTATTTTTAAGATGAATACGGGTTACTGATAATCAAGGTAATGGAGAAAAATGAATAATAGACAATATTGCAGAAATATACAAAATCGAAGTTGATTGTATTCGAGAATCAGATGCCTTTACAAGTTGTATTCCCCTCCCTTATATAGGAGATTCTTATAACGTATGACTCTTGCTATGGTTACTCATTAATGACTAATTATGACATTAATGAGGCGTTACAAAGGATAACGGTAATTGGAGTTCGGTCACATAACGTTCGAGTAATCAATTGTGAGTCCTTGAATCTGCCCGTAACTTTGTCTAGATTCGTTCTGACCGTGTCTCTCTCCCGTTTTGATCAAGTTGATTTTCTCGTGGCTGATAAGTTCGTGGGTTTACTGAACCGTGCCTCTTTGTACCGTACCTCTTCAAAGAATCACATCTAGCTGCCGCGTTTTCCTGTGTCCACGTGACTGGCTGAGTTGTCAAAAGCTGGCTTACGTGTGAAACTCTTTTTTACCAATACATATATATCCATCAAAAGTCTTTTCTTCCTCCAATATGGGATAATGTCCCTTTGCCAAGGAGGGAAACTCAAATATTTCATTTTCCCTCCATTTCCTATTCACCCTTTTTAACCTACACCAAGCTTAAAATTAAGCTCTACCAAGCTTAAAACTCAACAAACAATAGATAAAAAATAATCTCAGTATAACTTATACCAGTATAATTTATCCCGGCATAAGCCGTATTCAAACCAAACGAGCTCTAATGGTCATTTGATTACAAAGATCAGAGATAATAATCGTGAAATAAAATGTAGGATTATCTTATCCCACATTTGATTGAACTTTTGATTTTGTTAACCTGATATTCTTTATACTATATCATGGTATTATCTTTATATCACACTCAATGTGGGATAATAATCTTGAGATTACTAATTTCGAAATAAACAATAAAATGACACATTAGCCCTTCTCCAATCTCCCAAAGTTTTTTAAGAAAGATAATGTTAAAATTAAAAATAAATTTTATTCAAATTTATCTATTGTAAAATCAAATACATATTTTATATTACACTCGTATATCTCATTTTTAATTCAATAAATCAATCAAATATTAACAAAAATATATTCACAAAATAATCTCATTATTATTTAATTTCTTGTTATAATTCCAATTTTTTATCTTCTTGAGTCGAGAGGTTTTCAAAAACAGTCTCTCTGTTCCTCGGGACAGGGATAAGATCTGCATACGTATCTATTGTTGTTGTAATAATTCCAAAATAATTTGTCCACAAATGAAAGGACCTACTAAGAGACAACATCTTTCCATAAACAGTTTATAAGGAAAAAAATGAAAGGACTGCGTTTGATAAAAGAGAATTCACTAGATATTGAAGTAGGGAGCCATAATTGACCAACTAGGTAAGAACAATTAGTTCTAATTTTTGTCAAATAACTAAACAATCTCTTTATAATTTTAAAAAGACAAATGATTATGGGTCTTAGCTGTGTTAAATACAGGCAAAAAAACCAGGTCAATGTTAGTGGAAAATCATGAAAGAAGCACAAAAATTGTGCTTAGTATAGTACTAATAATGGAGCAACTGTGTACACACTAAAAGGGATCTGTACAATCACATTTCTCATTCTACCCATCTTCTCTATAATCATTAATTATATGTATATATATATTTTCAACTTCATGTTACTCTTTTGTCTTTCTTCTCCGCTGTTAGAAGCAGCTGTTATTGGGTTAGTTTCTCTCCACTTCTAAACTTATATATTGATACTTGTATATATGTATGTATATGGGTTCTTGTTGTTTTTGTGTTTTGTATGTGCGGTTTGGTGCATTAAGCTTTAAGCTTTAATTTTTGACTTGGGATGAAGAATAACCAAGAATTCATTTTCATTGCTCTTTCTCATCTATTTCTTGAGCTATATGTAGTTCTTGTTTTTTTGTGTTTTTTATGTGGGGTTTGGTGCATTAAGCTTAAAGCTCTAATTTCTTGATTCATTTTTATTGTTTTTTCTCAGCTATTTCTTGAGCTATCTGCATATACATGTATATATGTATGTGGGTTTTTATTGGTGTGTATAAGTTGTGTGTTTTTATGTGGATTTTGATGCATTAAGCTAGAAGCTTTAATTTTTGACTTGGGTTTCTTGAGTTATCTATAAATACATGTATATATGTATTTTAGGTTCTTGTTTTTTTTTGTGTTTGGTATGTGGGTTTTGTTGCATTAAGCTTGAAGCTCTAATTTTTTGACTTGGGTTGAAAAATGAATCAAGAATTCATTTTTATTGCTTTTTCTCATCTATTTCTTGAGCTATCTGCATATACATGTATATATGTATGTGGATTTTTTTTGGTGTGTACAAAATTGTGTGTTTTTATGTGGATTTCGATGCATTAAGCTAGAAGCTTTAATTTGTGACTTGGGTTTCTTGAGTTATCTATAAATACATGTATATGTGTATATGGGTTTTTATGGGTGTGTACTGATTGTATGTTTTTTTTTTCTTTTTTTTTGGGTGGATTTTTGATGCATTAAGCTTGAAGCTTTGATTTTGACTTGGGTTGACCTCTATGATTTCAGGTAGCGTAGAATTTTTGTTGACTCAGTTGAAAAAAAAGGAAGCTTTTTGGTGGGACAGAATTGGTTGCTTTGCAGAGGAAGTTTGTGTCCTGAATTGCTGCTAAAAGGTGCTTTCTTTCGTTGAGTCTGCACCTTATGCTATTTGTTTGATTTAATAAAATTTACGCGGTCTTGTCCTGATAGAGTGGTATAAAAATTGGCCTGAATAGAGTGGAAGGAAATAGAGGATTCATATAGCTGACTCTTACTAGTTTATTATTGAGATGTAGTTGAATGATTGATATTCTAGTTTGATATTGCATTTTTTCTTTTTGACAGATAGGGACACAGCTTTGTCTCTGAAATTTCTATGCAGTTCTTTGAGTTTTGGATTTGAAAGAGTGCTGTCGTACAGTTTCTGTTGCGTATATCAGGAAGCACTTGGAGGATCCAAAGGGAATTACTAATAAGTGACAATTTTGTTGCACTTCTTTAAAACGTGACTATTTCTTTCTATATCTAGTTTCAATAATTTGGATATCTTCTAAGAAGCAGAATTCACTTGAAATGACCATCTGGTTCTTGCAGCCAAATGCAGATCTTGAAGCAGCAGAGAGTGTGATTTGTCGCGGGGTGCTTCAAACTCGAAGCTAATATTAGTGTGATGGGTTGTGAATGTTCTAAATTTGCTGCTTGTTGCTGGACAGGACAGAGTGGCCCCATTCACGAGGCTCAAAATACTGGTATGTATATCTCTTATTATAAGTTTTTGTATATCACTTTCCTCCTGCAATGTTTATTGTACTTGTTATTATTATCTTGTTTCATGCTTCAAATAGATGAAGAAAAGGATGAAGTTAGTGGTTTGCCTGCATTCCGCGAGTTTACATTTGAGCAGCTCAGGATAGCTACTTCTGCATTTGCTGTAGAGAATATAGTTTCGGAACATGGTGAAAAAGCTCCAAATGTTGTATATAAAGGAAAGCTGGAGAACCAGAGGCCGGTTGCTGTTAAGCGCTTCAACAGATCTGCGTGGCCTGATTCCCGGCAGTTTTTAGTAAGTATTTGACTGGCATTGTTCCAGTTCCGAAAATTATTAGTTCCTTCTTATGTTATGTACCTGATGCATCAATAGCAAAATGGAAACAGAGAAATGAATGCATGCCATAAGCTCTGGTCTTTTAGTGCTCGCACTCTTTTGAATGTGTTTGTAGCCTGTGGTTAACTTGTGTTTCATCTGCTGACAAATGCTTAACTTAGTTAAGCTATAGATTCGAACTTGATTTTCTCTCTTCATATGGGAAATTTCAGGAAGAAGCAAGGGCCGTCGGTCAACTCCGCAACAATAGGTTAGCGAATCTTCTTGGCTGTTGCTGCGAGGGTGATGAGAGGTTGCTAGTTGCAGACTTCATTCCCAATGAGACACTTGCAAAGCATCTTTTTCATTGTAAGTTCATCCACACAGATACTTTTGTTTCCTACCTCAGGACTGGTTTCACTCCCCCGGAGGGTGGGGGTGGGGGGACTGGGAGTAAAACAAATTCAGATTTATTTCGCTTACAGAGAAACATGCTCATAAACATGTATCACCATTTCTTTTGATTTCCTTACTTTCTCCACTTGTTCATTGGTAAAACATATATAAATGCTGAATACTAGATTTGCTGAACTAATTTTATCGAAGGGATTTTTGGCTTAACTGATAACTTCAAGCGGGATGAAACTGCCCCTAGATTTTCTTTTTCAATTCTAGCTAGACGAAAAGAGCAGATCCAATATGTGACCTTGTTCTGAAATTCCCAAACAAAGCCTTCGGTTCATGCACTGTTCCATTTTAGAGAATGACTTCTCATTTGCACGCAAGGGTGTGGTCTAGTGGTCAATAAATGAAAGGAGAACGTGAGGCCTCAGGTTCAAACCTCAGCGCATGCAAAAAACACTGGGTGAGCCTTAGTGGGCATAGTTATCCGGTACTTGTGTTGGTGGGAGGCAACAGGTACCCGGGGGAATAGTCGAGATGCGCACAAGCAGGGCCTGGACACCACCGTCATAAAAAATAGAAGAAGAAGAATGACTTCCCATTTCTTTTGCTTTATAAAAAAGTCACTCTTTGGTTTCTAAGTTTGTTTTTGAGATATATAGTATATTTGCTTAAGTTTCTGAAGTGAGATTGTGTTTGCTTGCTAGCATGTCCATACATGGAGTTCATTACACAGAGTCTACAAGAATCATCGCTTTTCTTGTTCAACCACAAATTCAAATGCTCACACACCAATTCACTGCCACTGCTAGCCTGCTACTGCTGTTGCTTTCTCTTTCCACTAGGATTAGTTTATGAAGAGAGAGTGGGGAAGCAATGACTACGATATTGAAGTCAAAGAAACAGATGAGATTAATTAGTTTGGAAAAGTTAAACTTGGTAGCTTTCCTTTTCTTTTCTCCATTTTTTTTGTTTTCGCATAAGTAATTGTGAAGCTGACCATGAGCTTATCCAAACTTCACCTAGAGAGAAATTGTGGGAAGTGGAAAATGCGATTGGATGAGATGGGATACCTATTTGTTTTAATTGCTTTAAGGAAGACTGAAAAGTCATGAATTTCCTTAAAAAGATAACATATTCTTCGTTAATGATTAATGAAGTTCAGTCGACTCATCTGTGAGAGCTTAACTCAGGGGACACACAACCAATGAAGTGGGCAATGCGGTTAAGGGTGGCCTTGTATATTGCACAGGCTCTTGAATATTGTACAGGCAAAGGGCGTGCTCTTTATCATGATCTTAATGCTTATAGAATATTGTTCGATGAAGTAAGTTGATAGTTACATTTTCATTCTTTTTATTGTTTATTAGTATTGGTAAAATTTCACAATTCAAGTACTCAAATGCCTATTACGGTCTCCTCCGTATATTTCACAGGATGGTGATCCCCGACTCTCTTGTTTTGGTCTGATGAAGAACAGCCGAGATGGAAAAAGTTATAGCACAAATTTGGCATTTACTCCTCCAGAATATTTGAGAACAGGTAAGAGCTACCTTAATATCTTAAGGGACAGTGGTCTATCTTGTCTAATGATTCACACACTAACCAACCACAGCCAGCTGAGCTGCTTGATGTTCCGCTTGTAACACTTTAGTTGTTAACACCTTTCTATTTACAAGATTAAGGGGAATGTTTTCTATGAGCTGCTTTGACTTATTAAAAACAAAAGGATCCACTTTGACTATTATGATTGGTGTACCTTGTAGAATTTTGTTGCAATCCATTTAGTGTGGAGGGTTGATTGAATTCGTGGTGTTAATTACATTTATCCTTTCTTGAATTATTGAACTTGTTATAGTTCACTCAGTTATTTTGAACTTTTGAAGGAAGAATCACCCCGGAGAGTGTGATATTTAGCTTCGGGACACTTTTGCTTGACCTTCTCAGTGGAAAACACATCCCTCCTAGCCATGTATGGTTTTCCTGGTAATTTTATTTATTTATTTCTTATTTAAGTGATCCCTACAACCATATAGCTCAGACTGTATCGTGACGAGAAAACATGACGATAAGTGTGCTACAAAATCTTGGCAAAATTGTGAAAATCGGACATCAAATTGCTGGAGTGGCTTCCAGTCTTGCTTAAGATGTGTACTGTATTGTGATTTATATTTTTCCAGAGTTTAGGGGAAATATATCAAATAATTACTTAGGATGAAAGATGGTTATCAAAATACAGGCATTCATGAATTAACACAATTCTTTCTGGTGCTCTTGTTCCTTCTAATATGTATCTACTTTTGTCAGGCACTGGATCTGATAAAAGACCGGAATCTTCAGATGCTAACTGATTCTTGCTTGGAAGGTCAATTTTCTACAGATGACGGAACTGAATTGGTACGGATTGCTTCAAGATGTCTACAATACGAGCCTCGTGAGCGGCCGAATCTCAAGTCATTAGTTGCCGCATTATATCCTCTTCAAAAAGAAACTGAGGTTTGTGCCTAGGCATTTTTCTTCCAGCAATATCTTTTTTTCTAAATACTTCTATATTAGAGTAGTTATCCAAAATTAGTGAAAGCAATAACTAAAATTTGGTGAGAAGCATCTAGGTTACATTTATTTTCCATAAACTTGATTTCACTTATCTACATCGGCTGATAGTAAGATGCCATAAATCATCTACTACATGACAAAATTTAGCTGGATTGACGTTTTCGTAAATTGTTTTTCAGGTTCCCTCTCATGTATTGATGGGTATATCACGTGATGGCGAAACTATGTCTCTATCTCCACTTGGTGAAGCTTGTTTGAAAACCGACTTGACTGCCATCCATGAGATTTTAGACACACTTGGGTACAAAGATGATGAGGGAGCAGCTACTGAGGTTTGTCTATCAATTATTATTCTTGGAACTGATGTTTGGGTCTTGTAAATGCATGTTTTCTGAACTTCTATAACTTGTTCCTGTTCTATAGAACTAATGGCGTCTTCTCAATATAGGGTACTTGAGCATGATAACATAAACCCAGGGGCGGAGCTAGAGTGTCGGCTACGGGTTCGGCCGAACCCAGTAGCGCTGGTTCAAACCCTAAATTTATCTTAAAAAATTCATTAAATATTTATAAATTATTAATTTAGAATCTTGTAACTTAAAAAAGATCAGAATCCCGAACTCATAGGCTTCAAATCCTGGCTCCGTCTCTGAATAAACCTTATTGTGTGGTTTTTGGTCATGCACGCTATTCATGTGTTTCAACTTATTGGTCATTCATATCGTGATCATATCCAAGCTTATATGTGTTTGAAAGCGAATTACTAGCATCTCATGGTAATCACACTTTTTTTCTTGCGTGCAGCTTTCATTTCAGATGTGGACAGATCAGATGCTGGAAACATTGAACTCAAAGAAAAAGGGTGATGTTGCTTTCAAGAACAAAGATTTTAGAGCTGCCATTGAATGCTATACGAAGGTTGGAAATCCGCCATAATGTTTATGCTACATGGTACCATATAATGTGGATTATGTATTTTTGAACTTTATCTTTATTTATTTACTTTGCTTGCTCGTGCAGTTTATCGATGTTGGAACCATGGTCTCACCAACTGTGTATGCTCATCGGAGTCTGTCTTATCTCATGAGTGATATGCCACAAGAAGCCCTCAAAGATGCAGTACAAGCACAAGTAATATCTCCTGTTTGGCATATCGCATCGTATTTGCAAGCTGCTTCTCTTTTCACATTGGGGAGGGAAAACGAGGCACAAGTCGCACTTAGAGAGGCTGCTATACTCGAAGAAGAGAAGAACACAACTTCTTGAAATTGGCGAGTGGAGCCTGTATGATCATTACTTTTTAGATTGCTCTCTTTGTTTTCTTGGTACATAAATCACACAAGTTTCTTGGTTTTTTTCCAGCAGAAATCTAGAGACGAGACGCTGTCAATCTGTCACCTACATGTATGCAATGGTGAGTAACTTGTGTTATAGGTATAGAGAATTCTTTTGCAATAATTCACTGCCATTGATTCCTAAGGATACAAGATTTATGGGAAGGATGGAGAGAGACTAGCAGTTGTAATTTATGTACAGTGCTATATGATTGCTCTACTGAGTTTTTCTCCTTCCCTCTTGGATGGTATAGATTTTCTACATGTAATTTATCTCTTAAGGTTTTATTGTGAGGTTAATTTTACAATACTTATTGTTGGAATACTAGCATGCCTATTATTGTGAGGTTTATTTTTTATTTGTTTTAATAAATTTTACATCGGAAACAGTCTCTCTGCCCTTCCAAGGTAGGGGTAAGACTGCATACATCCTACCCTCCCCATAACCCACTTGTAGAATTATACTGGGTTGTTGTTGTTTTAATAAATTTTAAGAGTACTAACTTTTATTATTAGAGTATAGTATTTACCTACATAAATATTCAAGCACTTTGATATGCAAGTGATTCTATTAAACTGGAATACTAAGGGGTCGTTTGGTTGGACTTCCGGGATTAGTTATTCCACCTTTTCATGGGGATAAAAAAAATACTATAATCCGGGATAACTAATCCCGGGATTAATTATACCGCACTTTTCTACCAACCAAACATGGGATAAACTTTTCTTAAATTTTGGTTCTGGGATTAATTATTCCTAATCTCTCGTACCAAACGAGCCGTAAAATTTTCCACATAAATGTCAGAATATACAATAACTATGTCTTTTACTGTTATGCTTAATATACGGCAGACATCTTAAGCCTTTTAGAATTGACTTTTGTGTTACTTCTCTATTTATAAATATATAGTATTGATTTTTAATAATAATAAGGAGCATTACTAATATAGGCCAAATCACATAAACAAAGAAATTCAGAGGTTGTGATGGATTGATGAGTACAATTTCATCCTTAATCGGATGTTTCGATTTCGAAGTCTAGTAATGAAACTGAATTTAATAGAGAGCATTTTATTCCCTAAAATGGGATTTATCGCTGCGAATAGTCAAAACAAATACTGAACATCTGGTAAGAAACTAACAAAGTACACTTTGCTTGCAATGCTGATCATAAAAAGGGAATAATTAACCGAAATAGCTTCCTACTCAATCGCTTAAACTAAAAATAATTAATATATAGGAGTATAAAACATGTGTATAATAAGTGCATAATCTGTAAATGTTGGTTAGAAAAAATAAATAATATGTCCCGAAGGGACGGCCTAGTTGGTTTGGAGGGTGTTGTCCACACGGGCGATGTAGGTTCGATCCCCCCTCAATGCCCTTTGGGTCTGAGCTTGTCGCACGGGGCTTCCTAGTGCGGTTTTACATCCCTTGTGTGGTTTGCAGGCTATTACACAGTGGGGGTTTATCAAGTGCGCACATAGTGCCCATCATAGAGTGCTCACCCGAAGGGAAGAGGCTGTGCCAAAGGCTGTAGTGACTGCGGGTTTTTCCTGGAGTTCCAAAAAAAAATTTATATTATATTAAAAGCACGAAGGCCCTTAGCGAAATGTCGTTCGCCTTTTTTATTCTTTATAAATTGATTTCATAATTATTTCCTAACATTTAAGACTTCAAAATCAGCTGAATTTCCTATACTAATATACCATATTTGTAAAAAGAAAATATAGGAAAGTATTTTTTAGGTTTAGATGCTTAATGCAAATTCACATGCACGTGATACAACAAAAGGTTGGACTAAATCATCATTGATAGTGGTATTATATGGACTCTAATAGTTTCGGAACTGCAATTATACCAAATTTTTTCATGAATACTGACATTCTTTAATTTAATAATAAATAAATAGATTCGAATCGAAAGATTCATGTCCATTATTTAAATAATATATTTGAGTTATAAAATAAAAAATAAAAAATTGCAAGTTTTTGAAGGTAGTGAATATTAATCTCACCTTGCTGACTTAATAAAGAAAGAAATATTTTTCCACATAAATTCTAAGATGCATTATTGCAATTTCTGAAAGACTTCTGTGTGAACGTCTTATGAAATTTAAGTGTTATTTTTTGTGACTTAATACTAAAAATAAATATTTATGCATAAATACTTTTATCAAATTCTTTAAATACAATACCTGTTTAAAAGTTAAACCGTTATATCTTTAGAGATTTGGGAATGATAGATTGCCCGATAGTTTAAATACTTTTGATGATAGTGTATAGTATAAGGATGACTAATGTTGAGTTGATATTTTACTACAAAAAACTTAGTAATATATAAAGATATAGATTTGTTGGAATGAATGGAAAAGAAAGAAAATAATTACTAAACTCTCATTTAGAATACTGTAAAAAATTATATGTTATAATGCAGTGATTAAATAATATCAAAACTCTTTATTGGATATAAATTATTTTGGTAGATGTTTGAGTCATTGGACTAAAATACAATATACCAAGTATACTAGAAATATATGTTTGATTTTATCATATATAAACTTGAATACATTTTTATTTCCAATTTTAACCTTAGACTTTTTGAATAATTTAGGCGAAAAGCTTTGAAGGAGGATATTTTGGGCATTTGTTTATATTTTTTATTGTGATACATAGCTAATCTCTATATTATTATCTTTCATTGAATATAAAATCAACATAGTACCAGTTATGGTATAATAAATTTCGTAATTTCCTATGTTGAAAATGTAAATTCAACCAAACATGAAATTGAACAATCTCACATTCTATCTCAAAATTATTATCCTTTTATATCGTTCACGTGAAATTGTTTTTATATTCTTTAATTTATTTATTTATTTTTTAAATTGTTGAGAGTAGTTTCAAGTACTACACATATAATTTAATTTCTTTTTTATGCTAATCATACTTAAATTTTAATTTACAAGATGATTTCATTTATTAGAAAGTATAAACGAATTTCTTCTAAATTGTGGTATATACATCTTTCAATAATTTACTTTTAAATCATGCCATAATACAAAATACGATGCAATGTACATGCATAAAGACCATATTTAAGTTTTAAAAAATATTTTAAGTCATTTAGATGTATATCTATCCATATTATTGGATAAATGTGATTGTTTAAGTAAAAATATTGATAGTCTAAAATAATTTCAATGTTGTATTTATCTCGATGCCAACTCTTATTACATGTAATTTATTCTTATTCTAAATTTTATACGCTTTTTCTTGATACACACAAAAAATACGTGCAACGCACGTACACTAAAGCTAGTAAAAATAGCACCGGCTAGTCAGTTTTCGGGCTGATCATTCAAAAATAGCCAGCGTTTGCCAAGTCATTGAAAAATAACCACTATTTTGATGCAACAGAGACCAGTTCGGCATAATATACTGGAGTTCGGTGTACCTGTGTATGAACTTCCAACATATTATGCTGGAACTCCAACACGCGGAAAGTTCCAGCATAATATACTGGAGATTCGAGCACCTGTGTATGGACTTTCAGCATATTATACTGGACCGGTATACTTTGTTGGAACTCCAGTATATTATGTTGGAATTCTAGTATACTTATGCTGGAGCTCCAGTATACTTATGCTGAAAATCGAGTATATTATACTGGAGTTCTAGTATACTTATGCTGGAACTCTATTATATTACTGAAGTATTTTTTTGGATTTTGAACAGTGTTTTCGTTCAAATTTATCTTTACATGAAAAATGGTTAAATTTCTTTTACTTTTGAAAGTATGGCTATTTTTGAATGACAACTTGTAAATCTGTCTATTTTTGAATTTATTAAGATAACTTAAGAAAACCATTGAGAAACAACGTCTTTGGAACGGGCCAGCCCAAACGTCAGAACAGGCCGATACGGGTCGAGTCGCGATTTATTCAAGCCCACTGGAATCCACATTCCCTGTGCTCAGCGACTCCAAAAATACAAAATAAAGACTTTTGAAACATCAAAACAAAAACCCGCTGAGCAGCAAAATCGGAAAACCTCGGCGGCCATTGAATTTGAACGAGAGAGAGACGCTTGATTTTTAGTTAAAATCAGATACATAGAAAGGGAGAGAAAGAATGGTGTATATAACGTCGTGGGATGATTTTGTAGAGAGATCCGTACAGTTATTTCGCGCCGATCCCGAGAAAGTAATCTTCTAATTTCCACTACTCCGTTTTATATATCCTTTTATTTGTTATTTTTAATCATGTATAAAATTGATTGATGGTAGTAAGTGAATTTGGTGTTTTTTTGTAGACTCGCTATGTGATGAAATACAGACATTCTGATGGTAAATTGGTTCTCAAGGTCACCGATGATAAAGAGGTAAATATTCCTTTTCTTAAGCTACGATTTTTGCTATTTTTGTTCATTGCTTGTGCATACAATGGATGCTGAATTGAATCTCAATTATTTCTACTACTGCAGTTCCTATCTTTGCATTGCAATCTAGTGCTAATGTTTGGGTTTCTTTTGTTCTTGTTCTCTCTTGAATCGTATGGTGTGTGTGTAAAAGCTACAATCCTGCACGAGATTGGCTGTATAATGACGTTCGTGTTTTTTAAAGAAGCACAAATTAGCTTGTCTTAAGTTTTGTTGATCGAAATCAACTTGTTTCATATTTGTGGAATGGAATTGATGCAATTGAAGGTGCTCTTGTCACATTGACACACATGATGTAATAATGAATTGAGCAAGCATACATATGTTCCTTTTGTGCCTAGTGAAGATGGTCATATTTGGGGAAGGCTCCAACAAACTATTTGGTTGCATAAACTTGATGAGGCTCAAATGTTTTTTTCAAATTTCGATCAAGAGAGTTATCAAATAATACATGCTTGTCTTGAGGAAAAGTCCTACAATTATTTGGAGAGCTATTGCTCCCAGGGATAAGAATCCTTGTTAAAATAAACTTAAATGGTTAACTTTAGCAGTTAAGTTTAAGTAAAAATCTGAAATGTCAAGCAAGGTCCTTTACAATCTTATCCACTATAGAATTATCTACGTGAATGAATTATTTAGTTTTTGAAGGCTACTTTTATAATAACAGAATAGATATTAATTGTAATTACAATTTTATCCAACTTGGAATGCACTTACAGAGGGTCAAAAAGTCGCTCAACTTTTTGCACGGGTGCTTCGTGCTTTTAATAATGCATATTATTATGAAGTCGATCATACTTGATGGCATACTTTAGGGTTATTATCTCGGATGTTAAAATTCATATAGCTGTTACATTGACAAGATAGAACTCCGAAGAGAATCAATGTCGGGAAGGAGTTAAAATGCCAGAATGAGATGAGAACACTGCTTAATTGGGAAGTAAATGGAAATGAAATCCTTCTAAAAAACGGATTATGTAAAAGAAATGATTAAGTAGGATGTTTAAAGATAATCTTTTCTTTCCTTTATGGCCGAGCATTGTGGAACCAGCTAGTTTAACACCTAAGTAAGAGCTCAATTTTATGCAATGACGTCAACAACTAGACAGCGCTTTGAGAAAAGCTATTATGGTCCAAAAAGTGAAGTCATTTGCTATCCCTGGAGATTAGTTTCGTTTGGCAGACGGAAATTTTAGAGTATCAAGGACAGACTCAGCCAAAACTTTATACCCAGATAACTTTTTTTACTGTTCTTAAAAATGGATAGTATCATTTGCAGACCACATTCCGTTTTATTTACAGTAACATGGACCTTTCTCTTTCTTCTTTTTAAAGCTTATCATATACATGCTTTTGTTTGGATGTATGAAGTTGATTCTTCTGGTCAGAAGGAAAATTCTGAAAGTTGTAGCAAGTACAAGAAAGAAAAAGTTTAAATTCTTTAGGCGGGGAGAAGGGAAGGGGGATTACGTGTGGAGTCGAAGGGTAGGGACAGACAGGGAGATCTGTTTTTTCAGGTGACCTATGAATTACCTTTTGCTCCGTTGGATTACCAGGGAATGACTTCTAAGCTTATTTCTGTGAAGCTTACCAGGAGAGGGTGCATATATGGCCTAGCAAAATCTTTTGTAGTATTTGCATCTTCGTGATGCCGTCAGTGATTTCACTTTATCAACAAAAAAATGGCCTACCAAAATTTTTTTATTCTCAAATCGCAACTTTAGAATTGCCCAAATATTTTGCTGGAAATCTCTTCTATGCTTAATATATCTGCATAAACTTCAGCAGAGGGCACATTTTAAGATCTTTGCTACTGTACCTGCCATGCTTTTCCTTTCTCTCTCATATTCTGGTATGGTTCAACTCTTACTATGATTCTTTTTTTTAATAATCGAGAAATCCATTGTTTCCAGCTTAGAAACTCGATGGATAATGGGTCCCTCCCTTTACCCTTCTCCACTTGAATATCAAGCTTAGTTCACAGCAGGATTCGAACAAGTGACATGAGCCTACCACACATCCTGCACTGTGCAACCTTTGCCATTGTGTCAAAGAGCTGGGGTGTCCTCATTTTCCTTCTTCCCTCTTCTTTTTTTTGACTTCTCTCTTATTATCTAGCTTTTGGTTAACCTTATTTCTTTTAGTTATCTATGTTTGATTAGAACATACCTCTGCTTTTGGAAACTTACTTGGGTGACTGAACATTCTGTCAGAAGCTTTGATGATACCCAAATTCTAAAGTTATATAAGTACATCTCATTGAAAATTATGGAGAATAATCCTAAAATAGATTGTGCCATTTTGGTTTGAAATGTATTAGTTGGCTTATAAAATTCTGATAGCAAAGTGGTAATTGATCAGAGAGTTAACTGAAAATTTAAAATGCTGCTATGATTCTAATACATGGAGGACATATGCATAGGTACTTGGTCCTGTACCAGAGATTTGGCTAAGAATTTAGGAACTTGTATCTAGTACACCGGGATCACTGTATCTCTCAGATATTCTCATCTTTCATAGGATACAAATAGTGATGGCCTGGACTTGGAAGTTTCGGGTGGAGACAGAGCGGAGCCGGGAATTTTAACAAAGGAGATTCAAACAAATGCAATATCTTGAAGCCTCCCTTATGTTTAAGGAGATTCAACAGTTCATTTACACTCAAAAAGATTTGTTTTGTATAATTTTCGAACGAAGAGGATTCAATGAATTCCCTTCCTTACCTTTAGCTTTGCCGCAGGGTGGAGATGTCTCACATTGCTGTTTCTTTCGTGGTGTTGGATAAAGTTGTTATTCTGTCTTTGCATTACAATTCCGTGCAAATGTTTGTGCTCCTTTTGTTGTTGTTCTCTCATGAATGAAAAGAGGGACATTTGCAGCTCCTTTATGTAATATTTCCCTTTTATGCAATTGGTATCTCATAAATGTATCCCGTGCTTGGTGAAGCTAGTCAAGGAATTTTCCATATGGTTTGCCTTGTTCTAATGGTTTGTATTTTTGAATTTTCTTTCTAGTGTCTCAAGTTTAAGACTGACCAAGCCCAGGATGCCAAGAAGATGGAGAAACTTAACAACATTTTTTTCACCTTGATGGCTCGTGGTCCAGATGGTATTACACTGTCAAACTTTCCTCTCAAGTACCTTGTTTGTATTGTACAAGTAACATTCAATAATAATCTGATGTTAAATCTTGTTGAGTCCGTCTTCTTGATACTTGCATAGCTGCAAGTATCAATGATAATCTGATCTTAAACATTGTTTGTATTGTACAAGTAACATTCAATGATAGTCTGATCTTAAATGTTGTTGAGTCCGTCTTCTTGAAACTCGTATAGCTGCATAGTTTCCTCACTTGATTCTCTCTTTGGGCGTATGGGTTCGTGAGCAGTTCTATTTGTTACTTGCATAGTTGAATCTCGCCATGCTCCTATCGTCGTAACGCTCTGCATTTTCTTTTTATTGCAGCCGATATATCAGAAGTGGGTGGCAAAGAACAAATGGAGGCACAGGCACCTAAGAAGGGGAGAGGAAGGAAACAATAATTTTTTAAGGAGTGGTTTAGTGCAATACTTGTTGCTGAAGATATTTTTGAAGCCTGCGAGGAATTTTTCCCAACTTCTTTTTGTATTATTAGTGGAACAGATCTCTTTGCTTCTTGAAGATAGTCTTCTTCCTGGTTGGTTTCTCTATATAATATGCAACCTCTGGTCTCGCAGCTTCTTTCCTTTTTGCAGAGTTAAACTTGAGAACGATAGCCTGTTTGGCCATGCTTCTAAAATCTGCTAAACTTGTGTTTGACTAATCAATTTGAAAAGTATTTTTGAGTAGCAATTAGTGTTTGGCCAAACTTTTAAAAAGTGTTTCTAAGTGTATTTTTCTGAAAAGTGTTTTTCAAAAAAGTGTTTACGGAAGAAACTCATTTTTTCTGCTCCTCAGAAAAGCAAAAGCACTTTTCTTCCTTAAACAAGTTTGGCCAAATATTTTAACTTTAGAAAAAGAACACTTTTAACAAAAAAAAAAAGGAAGCACTTTGAAAAGCTTTGGTCAAACAAGCTATAACTTAGAATAGACAAATGTTATCTAACTAGTCTTGTTTTTGCAGATACCTAAATTCTAAAATTAAAAATACCTTTCATAGAAAAGTTATGGAGAAAGCCATGAAGTTGCTGAACATATTTATTTATTAATTTCAAAATTATATCCTTTATATCTTTAGTATTGGCAACCGTCTTTTGACAACTGAAAGAAAAAGGTCTTGAACGACTAAATACGAAATGCTCCTAGAAAATTAGAATGCCTGAGACGTAATGTTCAAATCTTAAATCTATCTCTCCTTTTAGAACTACTAGTGTAAGAACCCGTGTGATTCGTGGATACTTTGACAGAATATTAATGGGGGAATGATACAGTTACCTACAAAAATAAAACAATAGACCCTTGTCTATCCATTTATTTTTCTACCCATCAAATTAGTTACATTTCCTACCTATAATAGTTTTTGTGGGGAACTTTTTTTTATTCTCCAATTCTTTTTTATCTCCCTCTCTTCGTACATTCCTTTCTACTGTAACATACTTGATTAGTTTTCAAATTTTGTAGTTTATTAAAAATTTAATTAAGNATATATATATATATATATATCTTAATAGTATCTTTATATTTTTTTATTTTTCATTTGAATTGAAAGTTTCTTAATTTTTTTATTTTATTTTTTATTTTAAAATAATTTTAAAACTCCAACTGAAACTACTCCCAAATTTGAATGGATAATTTTTATTTTTCTACTATAGCTAATTTTATAATTAATAATTTAAAATTCAAAGGTTTTTAGTTGGAAAGGGAGTAACCAAAACTACTCCCCAACTTAAATAGGTAGTTTTTTTTTATTTTTTATTTTATTTTTAATACTTTCATTTTTTTACTGTAGCTAATTTAATTTTTTCTTATTTTTTATATTTCAATTTTTAAATAATTTTATAACTCCAACTTGAAACTACTCCCCAGTTTGAATGCCACTTGAAAAATATTTTGTCTTAACAATGCCACTAGATTTCTTGTATTTTTCATTTTAACTGAAAGTTATTTTATTTCTTTATTTTTATTTTTTTGTTTCAAAATAAATTTAAAACTTCAACTTGAAACTACTCCTCAATTTAAATGGGTATTTCTTTTATTTATATATTTTCATTTATAATTATGGATAATTTTATTTTTCATTTGTTTTTTTATTTTAATATATTTTTAAAACTCCAACTTGAAACTACTCCCAAATTTGAATGGGTAATTTTTTTCCTTTTTTATAGCTAATAATGAGATATCTATATTTATTAATTCAAATAGAGTAACCAATTAATTCAAAATTTAAAATTCGAAAGATTTTTTAGTTAGAAAGGCAAAATATTTTGTCTTAAAACTCCAACTTGAAACTTCTCCCAAATTTGATTTGGCAATTTTTTATTTCCATTTTTAGTTAAAATAATTTTAAAATACCATCTTTGTTAGAGATTTGTCCTAAAAATTTATATTTGGCATATTATGGTTATACCTTGGCATCATATAATTATTTACATCAATTTAAATAGGCAATTTTTTATTTTTTTATTTCCGTTTTATTCAAAATAATTTTAAGACTCCAAATTGAAACCACACCCCGATTTGAATCGGCAATTTTTTATTATAAAATAATTTTAAAACTCCAACTTGAATAGGTAGTTTTTTTTTATTATTAATAATTTCATTTTTTTATTGTAGCTAATTTAAATTTTTTTTTCGTTTTAATTTTAGAATAACTTTAAAACTCCAACTTGAAACTACTTCCCAATTTGAATGAGTAGTTATTTTTTTATATTTTTGTTTTTTAATATAGCTAATTATAAGATATCTATATTTATTAATTCAAATAGAGTAACCAATTAATTCAAAATTTAAAATGGATTTTTAGTTAAAAATGTAGTTTATTTTGTCTTAATAATTCCACTTGGCTTTTCGTGGTTATGCCACTTGTCTTAATAATGTGCTTTTGCCTCTTCTTTTATTATATATAGATTCCTTCCCTGTATGGGTCAAAAATTGGGTCGAGTTTAGCGAATGCAAACAGATGAGCTGTGGTCGAGGTCGAGCACGATCCAGTGGCGAGGAGGTTCCAGGAGAGAGACTAATGCCGAGGTCAAGTAAAGAACAAAGGGAAGCAACAGTTAGAATAATCTTAGAATTGCGGAAAAGAATATTCCATTGAATATTTCTCCAACTATACTTTTTTAGGGTTTCCTAGGAATATCCCTTATAAATAGGAAGAGATAGGGAATAAAGGGGGATCTTCACTTTTCTGAAAAGAACATCTTGTAAAGGGTTGACTATCAAGAATATACAAAAACTTGTCTTGTCTCCTCTGTTTGATTCCATTGTTCAATATACTTTTTTTTACTCACAAGATCCAAGAACACTTTGTCGATCTTCATAGTTTATTGTCACACGTTGTTGTCAGAAGAAGGAATCATCTAACTCATTCAACGTTCGGGTGACAAATTCCTTATTATTGCATTTAATGTCATTTGTCACATTTATTACATGTTTTTATCCTCTTAATCATTGACAATCATTGAGCATTTACTTTGTATTTTTACTGATCCAGACAAGGTCCCATACCATCAAAATATTCGAATATCAGATCTAGGATTTAGTATATTTAACTAGGATTCACCCATTACCTTCTTATTATAGTAGTTTAACAAAGAGGGCTTACAACTTTTTGGTCAAATAATTTGGCGCGTCTGTGGGGAGGTCTTAGTTAAAATTTTAGTTTCTTCTAGATTTAAAAAAAATAACAATAACGACAAAGCTTTCTTTTTCTTGCTTGCGCAAACTAATAATGGCAGGGAAAGGAGAGGAAAGATTGAAAGCAATGGTGGGCGTCACGACTAACCTCCTAAGCACCATTAACGAGGTTAACAGAGAGGACGGGAAGAACGTGACGCCGAGCACCGAGCGCCTCACCCAGGCGAAGTGACTCACCTCACCCTTATGGGAGTGTAACTGCGTCTCATGATAAGGGAGCCTTTACGTCTATGATGGAGGAAGCACCGCCGGTAGTAAAAAAATTATTGGAGGCGTGGCTGACAAGTACTCTAAACAATATACTCGACAAATTCGCTCAAGGGGCGAGTAGGAACACTGCACGAGTTGATACCACAACGACCATCAACGAGCAAAACGACCCTCCCCCAACAAATATCACTCACACTGTTGTTGATGTAGGTAACGACGCCCTCACAACTATTCTGAGGAAAATAGAAAAAATAGAGAACGAGAATAAAGCACTCCGTGACCAAATGAGGGAACACCAAGAAAAGGTTGATAAGATACCGTGCACCCGGAAACTTCTACCAAAGCGGGGCGTCAGCCGGTTCGTGGAACAACCATACAACAAGGAGGCAGCTCCACATGCCATACCCAAAACCTTCAAAATTCCACCATATTTAAAAATACACGACGGTACAACGGCCCTGAAGACCACATCATCCATTACGTCACGCCGGTAAAAGGCAACGACCTCTCGAAAGAATAGGTACCGTCAGTGCTGCTGAAGAAGTTCGGAGAAACCCTAATAGGGGGAGCCGTAAATACTCACAATTACCAGCACACTCCATAGTAACATTCGAGGAAATGGCCGACAAGTTTGTCACCGCCCATGCCGGGGCCAAGAAAGCAGAAGTCAGGGTGAATGATATATTCGCCATCAGACAATCGCCTGGCGAAGGGTTCAAGGACTTCCTCGCCCGGTTCAACAAAGTGAGAATGAGCCTGCAGAACGTGTCAGAGGGAATGGCGGTAGAGGCTTTCCAGAATGGGTTAAACAGTAACGGGTCAAGGGCGACCAGAAAGCTATTAATAAGACTCATGAAATACCCTCCCACCACCTAGGAATAAATACACAATGCTTACTATGCTGAGGTGAGAGCGGACGAGGACGACCTCAACGGTCCAACTGAACAACTAACATCAGTCCAAATGGAAATGAGGAAAGATCACCGGAATGACAGCTGAAGAGATCACATAGGTCCACGCCTCAATCGCGAACGACACCAACCGTACATCAGAACGGCCATCCCACTACCTCCCCACCAAGCCGAAGGCCCTTCCAGACCATAGACGTGGACTCACCGAAACGAGAGAGGTATACCTCCACTTTTGTTTGCTCATAATTTTTGTCTCTCCTTTAGAAATAATTTACGCCCTAGAGAAGCTCGGCCCCTAGGTGAAATGGCCACAAAAGATGAAGTTTGACCCAAACTCCAGAAATTCGAATGCCCTCTGCGAGTTCCATCAGGAACGAGGCCATAAGACCGAGGATTGCATAGCCCTACGACAAGAGGTAGTGAATATGCTCCACCAAGGACATTTAAGGGAGCTGATGAGCGGCCGAGGAATGGCCAATTTCGCTTATGGACGAGAACAACATCAAGGCCCCCCAAAGCCACCTTCCCCAGCCCGTACCATCCAAATGATCATCGGCGGAGACGACGAAGCAACAATCAACCATGTGAAGTTCACCACCGCCCACAAATTGAAGCGGCCAATCACCCATGAACGGTATGATGACCTCGAAGAAAGTATCATCTTCGATAAGTCGGATACCCACGGTTTGACCTTTCCTTATTTCGACGCTCTTTTCATTACTTTACGAATTTCAGATGCCTATGTAAAAAGAATCATGGTAGACGACGGGAGCGTCGCGTGTATTATACATCCCAGAGTTCTCACACAAATGAGACTCGAGGATAATATAGTACCACGCTGCATAACACTAACGTGTTTTAACAATGCATTTGAACGGACCTCCAGAGAGATAACATTGCCCGTTCTGGCCGGGGGCGTCACCCTAGAAACAACATTTCATTTCATGAATCAAGACACAACCTACAACGCCATTATAGGGCGACCTTGGATACACGCCATGAGGGTCATCTCGTCCAACTTATATCAGGTCATCAAGTTCCCTACCCCATGGAAAGTATTCAGCATCTGCGGTGTACAACGCACAACTCAAGAATGCTATCGCATTGCCCAAGAATGCACATATACTCAACAATTGAAAGGGAAGGGCTTAGGAGCATAGCAATTAGCAAAGTCGGGGCCCAAGTTCGACGAACAAAAGGACGTCATGAAAGACCCCGACGTCATGGAAGCCACATGATCAACAGTGGAAAACCTCGATCCCGTTCAATTGGATAGAAGTGACTACAACAAAAAAACTTACATCGTCCACAAACTCACAAAACCAAGTAAATTCCATAAATTTTTAACTGACAACACAGATTTGTTTGCTTTCTTCCACGCAGATATGCCAGATATCCGAAATACATTGCAACACACAAACTGAACGTCGATCCGCCAGTACGGAAAATCAGAAGAATGTTCAATGCCATAATCAACAATGTCGTCCGTGAAGAGGTTGAAAAATTGCTCGCCAACGATTCCATTCGGGACTCAAAGTACCCCCAATGGGTCGCCAACGTGGTCATGGTGAAAAAGAAAAACGGTAAATGGCGCATGTGCATAGACTTCACGGACCTAAACAAGGCCTTCCCGAAAGACTCCTTCCCGTTACCTCATATTCATCAGCTCATCGACGCAACAACGGGGCACGAATTATTAAGTTTCTTGGACGCCTACTCAGGCTACAACCAAATCCTCATGGAGGAGGGGGACCAGGAAAAGACCACTTTCATCACCCACCAAGGGACGTACTGCTACAGAGTCATGCCGTTCGGGTTGAAAAATGCATGGGCGACCTATCAGAGGCTGGTAACCAAGATGTTCAAAGAGAAACTCGTCAAAACGATGGAAGTGTATATAGACGACATGTTGGTCAAGTCAAAAAGGAAAGAGGACCACACCAACCACCTGAGGGAAGCCTTCGACATACTTAGGCGATACGACATGAAACTCAACCTTGAGAAGTTCCCCTTCGGCGTGACCTCTGGAAAGTTCCTCGGCTTTTTGGTGTCGCAGAGAGGCATTGAGGTCAATCCCCACCAAATCAAGGCTATAGAGGGAATACCTGAAAATTTGACCAGCAAGAAACAAGTGCAGAACCTGACTGGTCGTATAGCTGCCCTGTCAAGGTTCATCTCACGATCCTCTGACAGATGCCACAAATTCTTCAACGTACTCAAGAAGGACAACGAACTCCAGTAGAATTCCGAGTACGTCAATGCCCTAAGAGAATTAAAGGCATACTTGTCCTCACCCCCGGTACTCGCAAAGGCAGAACCCGACAAGTGTCTCTTAATCTACCTGGACGTATTTGACGCCACAGTGAGCGCAGTCTTGGTCCGTGAAAACAAAGGTACGCAATCTCCAATCTACTACATTAACAAAAACCTGGTCGACACCGAAACGAGGTATCCCCATGTCACGACCCGAATTACCCTCCGAACGGTCTCGTGACGGCACCTAGTATCTATGATTAGGTAAGCCTAAAATTTGCGGAAAATAAGACAAAACAATAACAGAAACAGTAAAGAAGAAGCAACACTATAAATTTTTTCCGCTCGGCATTTACAACTTTTACTTTCCCAAAACCCGGAATGTCACAAAGTCACAAACTCTGAACTACTGTAGCTCTATACAAAGGAATAAGGAAAATGTATCTATATATCTCCTATATCTATACTGGAGTGGAAAGGGAATCATGAGATTCTGCGGACACGGCAGAATTACCTCGCGGTCTCCTGAACAGCTACTAGGGTACTCCTAGCCACAGTGCTGTGTGCTGGTACCTGGATCTGTATATGGGAAAAACATGCGAAGGAAAGGGCGTGAGTACTCCACATTCGGTACTCAGTAAGTGCCAAGCCTAACCCCAGTCAAGTACTGACGAGGTTAGGTTGAGGCTCTACTGAGTTTTAAAACAAGTCAGTTATAAATTTAAACACTGAAATATAGATAAGCAATGATAAACAGGATTAATGGAAACTGGAAGAATTAATAACAGAAAGAGAGCCCTCGGCTCAGCATAGCATATCTCAACAGTAAATATGCAATGCAGTAAAAGGGGAAAGCTCCCGGATCTTACTCCGTAGACCCAATTTAAATATGCTATGCAATACAGGGGGAAAGCTCCTGGATCTCCGTCCATAGTCCCAATTTAAATATGCAATGGAGTACAGGTGGAAAGCTCCCGGATCTCGGTTCGTAGTCCCAATTTAAATAGGCAATGCAGTACAGGGGGAAAGCTCCTAGATCTCGGTCCGTAGTCCCAATTTAAATATGCAATGCGGAAGTATGCGGATACGGCTTAATTAAACAGGTCAGGAAAAATAACATGCAAGAATAAAGTAAAACTACCTAAGCATGGTGCAACTAGTAGCAAATAAGAGGAAATCAAGTAAGGACAGGTAGGCATGCTTATTCTTAAGCTAACTACTCAGTTAAGACAGGAAACATTAATATAGGAATGAAAACGAGTGATTGCATGGAAGGAAAAGTGGAATTTTAGCAACAATGACCCGTGTACGCACTCGTCACCTCACGTACACGGCGTCCACGTAACAGAATCAGTATAAAAATGCCTAAGGGGAAGTCCCCAACACATAGTTAGGCAAGCCACTTACCTTGACTGTGCTAATCAACTCAATACCACGCTCTTGCCACGAGTATCCAACTCCGGCTGGCCCAAATCTAGTCAATTCGATTGCATAGTGTAAATATCATTTCAAGGAAACAAAATAACTAATAAGTTCGGAGCTAATACACGAAATTAGGAAATTCGCCCAAAAAGTCCCCCGGGCCCACGTCTCAGAAATGGATGAAAATTAAAAATTCCAAACACCTATTCACTCACGAACTCACTCGAACAAGAATCATCAAAATCCGAAGTCTAAATCTCCCCAAATCCTTAGATTTCTACTTGGGGAAGTTTCATCCCAATTTCATGGTTTTTCATCCAAATTGATTGATTATATTGAGGAAATTGATAGAGATTAATGGTATACAAGTGAATTAAGGTAGGAAACGTTACCTATGAATCTCCTCTTCGAAACCCACTGAAAATCGCCAAAACCCGAGCTCTAAATTGTTTTTTGAGTTATGAATTTCAAACCATCAGAATTTTGTATAAACAACCCAGAGATACCGCACCTGCGACTCTTGGACCACACCTGCAGAAAATCCATCGGAGGTGCAGAAAGTCACTTAACAGGGCTGGGGTCGCACCTGCGGTCACTTGGCCGCATCTGCGGTCCCGCACCTGCGGAACACATACCGCACCTGCGACCACTGGCAGCCCCTGCCTAAATTCCGCATCTGCGAGCCCCAACTCCGCACCTGCATGTCCTCACCTGCGTGTCCTCACCTGCGGTTCCTCATCCGCAGGTGCGGAACACAAGAACCAGCAATGGTTCAGCTGTGTTCCAAGTTCCAAAATCACCTGTTGAGCCTTCGAAACACCCCCGAGACCCCCGGGACCTTAACCAAACTTACCAACCAGTCCTAATAATTCATTCAAAATTAGTCGAGCCTTCAAAACACATATCATAACATCAAAATCATCAATTATGCATGGATTCAAGCCTAAGAACTTATGAAATTTCCAAAATTCACATCCGATGCCGAAACACGTCAAAACTCATCCGAATGACCTCAAATTTTGCACACAGGTCATAAATGACATTATGGACCTGCTTTCGCTTTCGGAATTCCATTCCGAGTCCGATATCAAAATTTCACATAGCGGCCGAAATCGCCGAAATTCTAACTTTCGCCAATTCAATCCTAAATCTACAACCGACCTCGAAAGCACATTCTGAACATGCTCCTAACCTGGAATCATCCCACGGAGCTAACGAAGTCGACGGAATTCCATTCCAGATCCGTCTTCACACAGCTCTAGCTACGACCTGATTTCAAAGGCTAAAATCCACATTTAAGGAATATGTGTCCAAAATCACTCCGAATTTTACCATTCAATAATCCGACAAGTTTCAACAACATAAATAGACATGGGAGAAGCAGTTATTAGGGGATCGGGGCACTAACTCTCAAAATGACCGACCGGGTCGTTACATTCTCCCCCTCTTAAGAAAATCGTTCGTCCTCGAACGAGTATAGAGACATACATGAAGCTGTGAAAAGATGAGGGTACTGAATCCGTCCTGCTCGGTCTCCCAAGTCGCCTCCTCGATCGGATGACCCCTCCACTGAACCTTGACTGAGGCAATATTCTTCGACCTGAGCCTTCTGACCTGTCTGTTCAATATAGCTACAGGCTCCTCAACATATGATAGATCCTTGTCCAACTGGACGGAGCTGAATCCAAAACATGAGTCGGATCACCGTGATACTTCCGGAGCATGGAAACATGGAATACCGGATGAACTCCTGCTAGGTTGGGAGGCAAAGCCAACTCATAAACGAACTCCCCGGCCCATTGCAACAACTCAAAAGGGTCAATGATTGTCGGACTCAGCTTAACCTTCTTCCCAAATCTCATGACGCCCTTCATAGGCGATACCCGAAGAAAAACCCGATCACCAGCCATAAATGCCAAGTCACGAACCTTCCGGTCTGCATAACTCTTTTGCCTGGACTGAGTTGTGCGAAGTCTCTCCTGAATCACTTTCACCTTGTCCAGGGCATCCTGAACCAAGTCTGTACCCAACAATCGGGCCTCGCCCGACTCAAACCATCCCACTGGAGACCTGCACCGCCTACTATACAAAGCCTCATACGGCGCCATCTGAATGCTGGACTGGTAGCTATTATTATAAAAAAACCCTGCAAGAGGCAAATATCGATCCCATGACCCTCCAAAATCTATCAAACAGGCATGGACCATATCCTCGAGAATCTGAATCGTACGCTCGGACTGCCCATCCGTCTAAGGGTGAAAATTTGTACTCAACTCTACCCTTGTGCCTAACTCCTGCTAAACGGCTCTCCAGAATAGTGAAGTGAATTGTGTACCTCTGTCTGAAATGATAGATACTGGAACACCGTGGAGGCGAACAATCTCTCTGATATAAATCTCAGCCAACCTCTCAGATGAATATGTAGTCAGCATTGGAATGAAATGGGCTGATTTGGTGAGCCGATCCACAATCACCCAAATAACATCATGCTTCCTCAAAATTCGAGGAAGTCCAACTACAAAGTCCATGGTGATCCACTCCCACTTCCACTCTGGAAGCTCAATCTGCTGAAGTAACCTTCCCGGTCTCTGATGCTCACATTTGACTTGCTGACAGTTGAGACATTTGGCTACAAACTCCACTATATCCTTCTTCATCCTTCGCCACCAATAGTGCTGTCTCAGATCCTGGTACATCTTCGTGGTACCCGGATGGATGGAATACCGCGAACTATGGGCCTTCTCAAGAATCAACTCCCAAAGCCCATCCACATTTGGTACACAGATACGACCCTGTATCCTCATCATGCCATCATCACCAATAGTCACGTCCCTGGCATCACCCCGCCGGACCCTGTCCTGAAGAACCAGAAGGTGGGGATCATCATATTGGCGCTCTCTGATGCGGTCATAAAGAGAAGAGCGAGCAACCACACAAGCTAACACCCGACAAGGCTCAGAAAGATTCAATCTCACGAACTGACTGGCTAAGGATTGAACATCTAAGGCTAGAGGCCTCTCAACTGCATGAAGATATGCCAAACTCCCCAAACTCTTCGCCCGGCGACTCAAGGCGTCGGCCACCACATTGGCCTTTCCCGGATGGTATAGTATAGTATAGTGATGTCATAGTCCTTTAGAAACTCCAACCACCTACGCTGGCGCAAATTGAGATCCTTCTGCCTGAATATATGCTGCAAACCTCGGTGATCCGTGAATATCTCACAAGGAACACCATATAAATAATGACGCCATATCTTCAGGGCGTGAACAATCGCTGCCAACTCGAGATTATGAACTGGATAGTTTTTCTCATGAACCTTCAACTATCTAGACGCATAGGCAATCACCCTACGTCCTGCATCAACACCGCTCCCAGGCCAATCCTCGAAGTACCACAATATACTGTATAGGACCCTGAACCTGTAGGCAATACCAACACAGGAGCTATAGTCAGGGTTGTCTTGAGCTTCTGAAAGCTGTCCTCGCACTCCTCAGTCCATATGAAAGGGGCACCCTTCTGGGCCAGTCTGGTCATGGGCGCTGAAATGGATGAAAATCCCTCCACAAAACGGCGATAATACCCAGCCAAACTGAGGAAACTGCGGGTCTCAGTAGCTGAAGACGGTCTAGGCCAACTCTGCACCGCCTCTACCTTCTTCGGGTCTACCTTGATCCCATCCAAAGATACCACATGGCCTAGGAATGCCATAGAATCAAGCCAAAATTCACACTTAGAAAATTTGGCATACAACTTCTTCTCTCTCAAAGTCTGAAGCGCGGTCCTCAAGTGCTGCTCATGATCCTCCTGGGACCGAGAATATACCAGAATGTCATCAATGAACACGATGACAAAAGTATCAAGATAAGGCCTAAATACGCTATGCATCAAGTGCATGAAGACTGCTGGGGCATTGGTCAGCCCAAATGACATAACAAGGAACTCATGTGGCCATATCTGGTCTTAAAGGCAGTCTTCGGGATATCCAGCTCCCGAATCTTCAACTGATGATAACCAGAACGCAGATCAATCTTAGAGAACACCCTAGCACCCTGTAACTGGTCAAACAGATCATCAATACGAGGCAATGGGTACCTGTTCTTCACAGTCACCTTATTCAGCAGCCGGTAGCCAATACACATACTCATTGAACCATCATTTTTCTTCACAAACAACACCGGAGCACCCCAAGGTGATACACTGGGCCTGATGAAACCTTTGTCAAGCAACTCTTGCAACTGCTCTTTCAACTCTTTCAACTCAGGAGGAGCCATGCGATAGGGAGGAATGGAAATGGGCTGAGTGCCCGGCAACAAGTCAATGCCGAAATCAATGTCTTTATCTGGCGGCATACCCGGAAGATCAGCTGGAAATACATCAGGATAGTCCCTGACAACTGGAACTGACTCAACTGTAGGGGTCTCAACACTAACATCTCTCACATAAGCCAAATACGCATCACACCCCTTCTCGACCATCCACTGAGCCTTAAGAAAAGAAATGGCTCTGCGGGGAGTATACCCTAAGGAACCTCTCCACTCTAACCTCGGTAATCCTGGCTTAGCTATCGTCACGGTCTTGGTGTGACAATCAAGAATAGCATAGTAGGGAGACAGCCAGTCCATACTCAAAATAACATCGAAATCTACCATGCTGAGTAATAGTAAGTCAACCCTGGTCTCAAAACCACTAATAAGAATCTCCCACAGGAGTAGAAACATATATGGGGGAACTTAAAGAATCCCCAGATATCCCCAAATGTGAAGCAAAGTAAGAAGATACATATGAGAACGTAGAACCTGGATCAAATAACACGGATGCATCCCTATGACAAACATGGACAATACCTGTGATGACCGAATCTGAAGCAACGGCCTCTGGGCGGGCTAGGAGAGCATAATATCTGGCATGACCTCCCCATCTAAGGCGACCTCGACCTCCCCGACCTCCACCTCGAGCTGTCTGAGTAGGTGGGGTAGCAGCTGGGGCTGGAAGAATAGCTGGAGGACCCGGTGGAAGATGTGGAACCTTATAAGTCTGAGGTGGTGCATCCCTCCTAGCTCTAGGTCAATATCTGATCACATGACGAGGGTCACCACATCCAAAACAATCCGTCGGAGGACGTGGAGGCTGCTGCTGACTCTGAACTGGCCTGCTGGACTGGCCAGTGATAGCACCTCGAGCAGGAGGCACATGAGATACTGGTGGTGCATAATAAGGCTCCTGAGGTCTAAGAGGAGCTGGAATACCACTGGCTGCTAGAAGGGCTGAATGAATGGGGAGAATCACAAAAACCCAACCATAGAGTGCAGCTGGTGCACAAACTCTCAAAAAATGACCAGTCTCTCGAGACATCTTGGCCTCTCTCTCCTCCCTGTCCCGGGCTAACATACTCTCAATCCTCCGGGCAATACTCACGGCCTGCTGGTAAGTGATATCTGTCTCCAGCTCTCTGGCCATGCTGGTCCGAATACTAGGGTGGAGTCCCTCAATAAAGCATCGAACCCTCTCTCTGATAGTGACAACCAAAGCTGGTGCATGACGAGCCAAATCGCTGTAATGGACTGCATACTCTGACACAGTCATGGTACCCTGGCGTAACTACTCAAACTCCGCACGCCAAGCATCCCTGAGGCTCTGAGGGACAAACTCAAGTAAAAACATCTCGGAGAACTGAGCCCAAGTAAGTGAGGCTTCCTCGTCCGGACTACTCAGCTCAAAAGCACGCCATTACTGATAAGCTGCTCCCCTCAGCTGGAAAGCAGTGAAAGAAACCCCACTCGTCTCCACGATACCTATAGTGCGGAGATTGCGATGACACTCCTCAAGAAAACCCAGAGCGTCATCTGAAGCTAATCTGCTGAACTCAGGTGGGTGGTACTTTTTGTACCTTTCAAGTCGGAGCTGCTCTACCTCAGGTACAACTACCCTAGCCTCATGCTGAGCTAGAGCTGCTGGGGCATAGGAATGTACTCTGGAACCTGCCCAATATGAACCCTTTGCTCAGGAGTACGGGCTGCGGGAGTCTGTGTCCCTCCCCCGGCCTGGGATGTATCTAGAGCTATAAGAAGTAGTCCTGCCTGAGAAAGAGTACTGAAGGCACTCAAGAACTGAGCCAATGTCTCCTGGAGGGCTGGAGTAATAGTAGGGACCTCCTATTCCCCTCCAACTGTAACTTCTTGGGGCTCCTCTGCCTCTGATCTAGCCGGTGCTCGGGCTGCACCGCATGCTCGTTCTCTGCCACGACCCCAACCTCTGGTGGCTCTGACTGGGGGCTCGGGTGCCTGGTCATCAGTACATCCGTACGGGTACGAACCATCTGCAAGCAAGAATAGAATAGAGTTTAAGAATTTGATGACAGTAACTAGCACGATAAGGAATTCCAAAGAATTTGATTGTTCTTAACAGTTACATAGCCTCTCGAAGATAGATACAGACGTCTCTGCACCGATCCGCGAGACTCTAATAAATCGGCTTGTGACTCCTATGAACTTAGATGCTCTGATACCAACTTGTCACGACCCGAATTACCCTCCGAACGGTCTCGTGACGGCACCTAGTCTCTACGACTAGGTATGCCTAAAATTTGCGGAAAATAAGACAAAACAATAATAGAAATAGTAAAGAAGAAGCAATACTATAAATTTTTGCCGCTCGATATTTACAGCTTTAACTTTCCCAAAACCCGGAATGTCACAAAGTCACAAACTCTGAACTACTGTACCTCTATATAAAGGAATAAGGAAAATGTATCTATATATCTCCTATATCTATACTGGAGTGGAAGGGGACTTATGAGATTCTGCGGACGCGGCAGAATTACCTCGCGGTCTCCTGAACAGCTACTAGGTACTCCTAGCCACAATGTTGTGTGCTGGTACCTGGATCTGCACATGGGAAAAACATGCGCAGGAAAGGGCGTGGGTACTCCACATTCGGTACTTAGTAAGTGTCAAGCCTAACCCAGTCAAGTAGTGACGAGGTCAGGTTGAGGCTCTACTGAGTTTTAAAACAAAGTCAGTTATAAATTTAAACAGTGAAATATAGATAAGCAATGATAAACGGGATTAATGGAAATTGGAAGAATTAACAACAGAAAGAGAGCCCTCAGCTCAGCAAGCATATCTCAACAGTAAATATGCAATGCAGTACAAGGGGAAAACTCCCGGATCTCAGTCCGTAGTCCCAATTTAAATATGCAATGCAGTACAAGGGGAAAGCTCCCGGATCTCGGTCCGTAGTCCCAATTTAAATATACAATGCAGTATAGGGGGAAAGCTCTCGGATCTCGGTCCGTAGTCCCAATTTAAATATGCAATGCGAAAGTATGTCAGATATGGCTTAATTAAACAGTTCAGGAAAAACAATAGGCAAGAATAAAGTAAAACTACGTAAGCATGGTGCAACTAGTAGCAAATAACAGGAAATCAAGTAAGGACAGGTAGGCATGCTTATTCTTAAGCTAACTACTCAGTTAAGATAGAAAACAGTAATATAGGAATGAAAACGAGTGATTGCATGGAAGAAAAAGTGGAATTTTAGCAACAATGACCCGCGTACGCACTCGTCACCTCACGTACATGGCGTCCACGTAACAAAATCAGTATAAAAATGCCTAAGGGGAAGTCCCCAACACAGAGTTAGGCAAGCCACTTACCTTGATTGCGCTAATCAACTCAATACCACACTCTTTCCACGAGTATCCAACTTCGGGTGGCCCAAATCTAGTCAATTTGATTGCATAGTGTAAATAGTATTTCAAGGAAACAAAATAACTAATAAGTTCGAAGCTAATACACGAAATTAGGAAATTCTCCCAAAAGGTCCCCCCGGCCCACGTCTCGGAAACGGATAAAAATTACAAATTTAGAACACCCATTCACTCACGAACTCACTCGAACAAGAATCATCAAAATCTGAAGTCTAAATCTCCCCAAATCCTCAGATTTCTACTTGGGGAAGTTTCATCCCAATTTCATGGTTTTTCATCCAAATTCATTGATTATATTGAGGAAATTGATAGAGATTAATGGTATACAAGTGAATTAAGGTTAGGAAACGTTACCTATGAATCTCCTCTTCGAAATCCACTGAAAATCGCCAAAACCCGAGCTCTAAATCGTTTTTTGGAGTTATGACTTTCAAACCCTCGAAATTTTGTATAAACAACCCAGGGATACCGCACCTGCAACTCTTGTACCGCACCTGCGGAAAATCCATCGCAGGTGCGGAAAGTCACTTAACAGGGCTGGGGTCGCACTTGCGGTCACTTGGCCGCATTTGCGGTCCCGCACCTGCGAAACACAGACTGCACCTGCGACCACTGGCAGCCCCTGCCTAAATTCCGCATCTGGGAGCCCCAACTCCACACCTGCATGTCCGCACCTATGTGTCCGCACCTGCGATTTCCCATCCGCAGGTGCGGAACACCAGAACCAACAATGTTTCAGCTGTGTTCCAATTTCCAAAATCACCCGTTGAGCCTCCGAAACACTCCCGAGACCCCCGTACCCCCGAGACCTCAACCAAACTTACCAACCAGTCCTAATACTTTATTCAAACTTAGTCGAGCCTTCAAAACACATATCATAACATCAAAATCATCAATTATGCATGGATTCAAGCCTAAGAACTTATGAAATTTCCAAAATTCACATCTGATGCCGAAACACGTCAAAACTCATACGAATGACCTCAAATTATGCACACAGGTCATAAATGACATTACAGACCTGTTGTCTCTTTCAGAATTCCATTCCGAGTCCGATATCAAAATTTCACCTATCGGCCGAAATTGTCGAAATTCTAACTTTGGCCAATTCAAGCCTAAATCTACAACCGACCTCGAAAGAACATTACGAACACGCTCCTAACCCCGGAATCACCCAACAGAGCTAACGAAGTTGACGTAATTGCATTCCGGATCCGTCTTCACACAGCTCTAGCTACGGCCTGATTTCAAAGGTTAAAATATACATTTAAGGAATATGTGTCCAAAATCACTCTGAATTTTACCACTCAATACTCCGACAAGTTTCAATAACATAGATAGACATGGGAGAAGAAGTTATTAGGGGATCGGGGCGCTAACTCTCAAAACGAACGATCGGGACGTTACACCCTACCTCGAAAAGCTGGTCCTGGCATTAGTCGTAGCTTCACGAAAGCTTAGACTCTATTTTCAATGCCATCCCATCTCGGTGGTCAGGACCTTCCCCCTAAGAAGAATACTACATAAACCCGAGTTTTTGGGTAGATTGGCTAAGTGGGCCATCGAATTAAGAGAGCACGATATAACATATCAACCACGAACAACGATAAAGTCGCAAGTACTCGCTGACTTTGTTGCCAACTTTAGCGCCAAAATAATGCATGAGACCGAGCGGGAATTCTCCCGTACCTCCCCCAAGTTACCCGACCTATGGGTTCTGTACACCCATGACGCCTCCAATGCGTCAGGATCTGGACTGAGACTCGTACTCGAGGTCCCAACATGTGAAGTCATCTGCTAGTCCATACTATGTCTCGATGTGACTAACAATGAGGCCGAGTATGAGGCCATAATTACAGGACTGAAACTAGCTCTCAAATACGGAGCATGAGTGAACCTCTCCTCAAAGGTCCGCACCTCCTGGGGGTCGATATTGGAGCCTGACCCATCATCTTCCACGAGGACGGTTTTATCTCTCCCGTCCGCTGATGATGAGCCAATTTCATTTGTTCGTGCACGTTCCACCCTGTAGCTGAACCCTTCAGTCTTTGATGGCCTCTCCTTCATGAAAATCTCCGACGTGGGAGCAGCCTCAATGCCCAGTAAGAGCGCCGACTCTGCATCCAAAATGATAGGCCTCTCAGTCTCGACATCGGCAACACCGATCCTTCCAGTCTCCACCCTCTGTCTTTTCCTCGGTAGCGCCTCCTCCTCGCCATGAGACGACTCGTCAATCAGGTGCAAAATAGGATGGGAAGAGGTCTTAGCCGACGTAATGTCCGCCTATTGGCCTAAATCGCCCAACGATGGAGCTAGAGTTGATCATTTCATACGGACTCGGCCAGTACGAATTGCATTCCAGCCGAAGCGACTGCCTAGCGGAATGCGTGCACCGGAGCCTTCTCCTTCTTAGAAGCTCGCTGACCTAGCACAAAAAGGAAAATATGTCAATAAGACAACAACAGATGGAAATAAGCTATAACGAAGATGAAATAATTGCAAAACTAAAAATTCGACTTACTAGTCGAAGGCTTGGGCCCGAACCGCTTATTGAAGGACGCCCAGTCACGAATCCCCACAGTGTGGGGTAGGACACGAGTTACCCAATCTTCATTGTCAAGAACTAGGAAAGGTGGACGCCTCTCAGCTGAAAGTGGAAGGACACGAACAAGTCAAAAATAAACAATACAGGGGGTAAACAAACACATTACAGTTAGTAAAAGAATCTTACAGTTGAAATTCCACTGCTCGGGAAACTCGACTGGGTTTGCCACTACGTGCTTGGTTCTGACAAAGAAATTGTTGCACCAGAACCGACGATTTGCTTTTTCATCCATCCCCACCACTAACCCTTTAGTCCTGCGGTGGCGAAGATGAATCATCATGCCCTTGTAAATTTGGTGAGAAAAGGTGCAGCAGGTGACAGATGGAGACCTCGCAGCCGGCCAACTCTGCGAACTTCGCCAACATCAGAAAAATTTTGTACAGGTAAGGGAAAAGCTGCACCGGCAGACACCGTAGAAGTGGCATAACTCTTTCGCTAGTGGAGGAAGAGGAAGAGAGTAACCCACCAAAAACGGGTAGGCGTAGAAAGCGCACTACCCAGGCCGGTGGACTTGTATCATAACGTTCCCTGCCGGAGCGATATCGATATGGGCAGGGATATGGAATTTAGACCGTAGGGTGGATATTTTCTTCGACCCCATATCACACTGTACCATATCAAGATCAGGGCGGGCTCTTTCGATAAATCATTTCTAATTGACGGATTACGAGAACAACCTCCTCCACGGTGGGAAAGCTTTCGTCTTCCGCAACCGTGAGCTTGTCGCCGCTAGAGGGCATGGCCACCGATAATTGGGTGGCATTGGAGACTGTATCAGAAGCATGAGTTAGGTTTGTCATTTTTCAGTAGCGCATATACAGTGGAGCTGGAAATAAAGAGTATCGACGGGAGAAGAAATCAGAAGCTAGATCTAAGAAGCAATAGGGAATCAGAAGCAAGGATTGGAGAAGAAGCAGAAGAACAAACAGAGTGCAAATGGAGCATGAAGTGCGAAAGTTCCATTTGGGAATTCCCCTTCCTCTATTTATAGGCTATTGTGACGCACAAATCGATGCAAGGAATCGTCAATGGCACTAAAATTGAAGTAACGGAGGCTCTGGAAATGATGCAGTGCATCGGGAAGATGCGTAATGATGAGGCGCGTGGCCATGACATCATCTTATGTCTGTCACGCCAACCACGACCCTTGAGGTGAAACACCACCAGTCTGACATCGACCAATTCAGCTCAGTCATCACGTCGAAATTTACTTCGACCAACTCTAGGTAAAGTCCGCTCATCGAGGACATCTAAGAGGACGACCTCAATAAGCGGAGGGACTAACTGTATGTGTCAAAATTGGGTTGAGTTTAGCGAATGAAAACAGATGAGCTGTGGTCGAGGTCGAGCACGGTCCAGTGGCGAGGAAGTTCCAGGAGAGAGACTAATGCCAAGGTCAAGTAAAGAACAAAGGGCATCAACGGTTAGAATAATCTTAGAATTGCGGAAAGGAATATTTCATTGAATATTCCTCCAACTATAATTTTTTAGGATTTCCTAGGAATATCCCTTATAAATAGGAAGAGATAGAGAATAAAGGGGGATCATCACTTTTCTGATAAGAAGAGAATAAAGGGGGATCATCACTTTTCTGATAAGAACATTTTATAAATGGTTGACTATCAAGAATATACAAAAAGCTTGTCTTGTCTCCTCTATTTGATTCCATTGTTCAATATACCTTTTTCTACTCACAAGATCCAAGAACACTTTGTCCATCTTCATAGTCTATTGTCACACGCTGTTGTGAGAAGAAAGAATCATACAACTCATTCAACATTTGGGTGACAAATTCTTTCTTGTTACATTTAATGCTATTTGTCACATTTATTACATGTTTTTATCCTCATAATCATTGACAATCATTGAGCATTTACTTTGTATTCACTAATCCAGACACGGTTCCATACCATCGAAATATGCGAATATCAGATCTAGGATTTATTATATTTAACTAGGATTCACTCATTACCTTCTTATTATATTAGTTTAACAAATAGGGCTTAAATTTTTTGGTCAAACACTCCCGTCCATAATAGGTGACCATTTTATCTTTTTGTTTTGGTCCAAAATAAGTGTCCATATACATAATCAAGAAGGAATTAATTTTATTTTTTCAAAATTTTCCATTTTTTACATATTTTAATGTGCCAAGGTAACAATTAATTAAGGTTAATTTAGTGAATACTCCTTTTTTCTCTAGGAATTCGCATTTTTTCTTAATTGGGTGTGCCAAAAGTAAAACGGACACTTATTGTGGACGGGAGAAGAATGTCAAACTTTTTCCAGTTTACCAAATAAAAAGTAAAATAACAAATGGATATTTCAAAAGCCCTGCGAATTTATTCTCTTTTATAATTTTTAAATTTCTTTTCTTGTTATAAAATAAAAGCAATTTAGTAAAATGTAAATATGAAACAAAGATAGAAGAAGGAGTATTTCACTTCCTTTGGTGTGTCTTTACAATGTCATTTACATAGCCTTTTATAGGCACAAAAAGTAAAAATCACTATAGTAAATAGTATAAGGGATGGACATAAAGTGGAAATCCATCCACAAACTATTCATACATGGGCTTCATCCACAAACTATTTACAACATTTCCCCTTGGATGACCATGTAAAAAAAAATCATTAAGAGCTTGATAGAAAAAAAAAAGATGTGGGAAATACATAGTTATTAGCAATAAACATTACTTGCTGCCTCATTAAAAAGCTTACCAGAAAAACCTAATGGGGAAAAATCTTAGTTAAGGAAAAAAGAGTACGACGCGTATTTTTACTCCCCCTGATTAACATATCACTTAAGGTCTCGGAGACGCCGCATTCCAATCTTGTATATTAACTTCTCAAATGTTGAGGTTAGCAATGCCTTCGTAAACAGATCCGCCAAATTATCCTTGAACGAACTTGTTGAACATCTATTTCACCATTCTTTTGAAGATCATGAGTGAAGAAGAATTTTGGTGAAATATGTTTTGTTCTGTCTCCTTTAATATATCCTCCTTTCAGTTGAGCTATACATGCAACATTTTCTTCATACAATGTTGTTGGAGTATTTTCTTTCAAAGAAAGACCACATGTTTCCTGAATATGTTGAGTTATTGATCTTAACCAAACACATTCTCGACTTGCTTCGTGAATGGCTATTATCTCTGCATGATTTGAAGAAGTAGCAACCATACTTTGTTTCGTTGAACGCCATGATATGGCTGTACCTCCACTTGTAAACAAATAGCCTGTCTGAGATCGAGCTTTATGGGGATCAGACAAATATCCTGCGTCTGCATAACCAATCAAAGATGACTTGGATCTATTTGGATAAAAAAATAAACCCATATCAAAGGTCCCTTGGAGGTATTTGAATATATGTTTAATACCATTCCAGTGTATTTGTGTTGGTGAGGAACTAAATCTTGCCAATAAGCTTACTGAGAAAGCTATATCTGGTCGGGAATTATTGTCAAGATACATTAATGCCCTAATTTCACTAAGATATGGTACTTCGGCACGAAGAAGCTCTTCATCATTTTCATGAGGTCGGAACGGATCTTTAATTATATCAAGTGATCTCACTACCATCGGGGTACTCGATGTGCTTTATCCATATAGAATCGCTTTAAAATCTTTTCGGTTTATGTTGATTGATGGACAAATATTCCATCTTTCATATACTCAATTTGTATACCAAGACAAAATCTTGTCTTTCCAAGATCTTTCATTTCAAATTCTTTCTTCAAACAGTCTACTGCTTTTGGAATCTCCTAGGAGTTCCAATGATATTTAAATCATCAACATACACGGCGATTATAACAAATTCAGATCCTGACCTTTTTATAAAGACACAAGGACAAATTGGATCATTCTTGTACCCTTCTTTCAACAGGTATTCACTCAGGCGATTGTACCACATACGACCTGATTGTTTCAATCTGTATAAAGATTTCTGAAGCTTTATTTAAAAAGTTTCATGAGAACTTTTATGTGCTTCTGGAACTTTAAATCCCTCAGGTATTCTCATAAAAAATTCATTATCTAATGATCCATACAAATACGTTGTGAATCCATTAGACGCATATCAAGTTTTTCATGCACTGCCATATTTATGAGATACCTGAAGGTGATAGCATCCACTACAGGAAAATATGTCTCCATATAATCAATGCCAGACCTATGCGAAAACCCTTGTGCCACAAGTCGTGCTTTATATCCAACAACTTCATTTTTAGCATTTCGTTTTCGCACAAAAACCCATTTGTACCCTACTAGCTTTATACCTTCAGGTGTTCGAACTATGTGTCCAAAGACTTCACGTTTTCCAAGTGAAGTTAACTCTGCCTGGATAGCGTCTTTCTATTTTGGCCAATCATTTCTCTGTCTACATTCATCGACAGATTTTGGTTCAAGATCCTCATCTTGTTGCATTATTTCAACAGCAAGATTATAAGCAAAAATGTTATCGATAACTATATTATTTCGGTTCCATCTTTTTCCCATTGAGACGTAACTTATTGATATTTCTTCATTCTCATTATTTTTAGGTACCTGGACCTCCCCTAAGGTCTTATCATTTGTTACGTCTCGGGGCTCTTCTTGAGCCACTACCTCCGTGTTATGATCACTTTGATCATTTGCTTCTTTTCTTCTTCGAGGATTTTTATCTTTAGAACCGATTGGTCTACCATGTTTCAAGTGTGGCATAGACTCATTTCCCTTGTTTGATTGTCCTACCGGATATCAACTTGAATTGGAGTATTAGCAACTGGAATATGTGACTTAGTCACCCTTGGTAGGTCAATAAATGCATCTGACAATTGATTTGCAATATTTTGCAAATGAATAATCTTTTGAACCTCTTGTTCACATTGATTTGTCCGGGGATCTAAATGAGATAGTGATAATGCATTTCAATCTATCTCCTTTTTCAGCTGCTTATTTTCTCCCCCTAATGTTGGGTATACTGATTCATCAAAATGGCAATCAGAAAATCTTGCCGTAAATAAATCTCCAGTCATCGGTTCTAGATATTTTATAATAGAAGGAGATTCATATCCAACATTTATCCCCAACCTTCTTTGAGGACCCATCTTTGTGCGTTGTGGTAGAGAAATTGGAACATATGTCGCACAACCAAAGATTCTAAGATGGGAAATATTTGGCTCCTGACCAAAAGCCAATTGCAATGGGGAGAGTTTATGATAACTTGTGGGCCTTATCCGCACAAGTGCTAGTGCATGCAAAATAGCATGTCCCCATACTGAAATGGGGAGTTTTGTTCTCATAAGCATTGGTCTAGCAATTAATTGGAGGCGTTTGATCAATGATTCTGCTAGACCATTTTGTGTATGAACATGAGCAACTGGATGCTTAATCGTTATTCCAGTTGATACACAATAATCATTAAAGTCTTGGGATGTAAACTCACCAGCATTATCAAGACGAATTGTCTTAATTGCATAATCTTAAAATTGTGCTCTTAGCTTTATTATTTGAGCCAATAATCTCGCAAATGCCATATTGCGAGTTGATAGTAAGCTCACATGTGACCATCTTGTAGATGCATCTACCAAAATCATATAATATCTGAATGGTCCACATGGAGGGTGAATGGGCCCACATATATCACCCTGTATACGTTCCAGAAATACAGGGGATTCCATCCTAACTTTAATAGTTGATGGTCTAATAATTAATTTGCCCTGAGAACATGCAGCACAAGAGAATTCCTTAAATTGAAGAATCTTCTGGTTTTTCATTGAATGTCCATGTGAATTCTCAATTATTTTACGCATCATATTAGAACCAGTATGGCCCAGTCGGTCATGCCAAATAATAAAATTGTCTTGATTAGTAAAATTTTCATTTACTACGACATGTGTTTCAATCTTGCTAATACTTGTGTAGGATAAGCCAGAGGAAAGAGCAGGTAACATTTCAAGCACATATTTCTTACCAGACATTATTGTAGTAATATAAAGATATTCAATCTTTTCATCATTTGTATTCTCAATATGATAGCCATTTTGGCGAATATCTTTGAAACTTAATAAGTTTCTTTGAGATTTACTACAATATAGTGCTTCATCAATAGCCAAATTTGTTCCTCCTGGTAGTAATAAATTAGCTCTTCCAGAACCTTCAATTAATCTCGTACTACCGGATATTGTATTAATATTGGCTGCTTTCATTACCAAATAAGAGAAATATCTCTTATCTCTTAAAATAGTGTGTGTTGTAGCACTATCCAGAAGACATATATCATCTTTATTAATCTTGAGTTCAACTGAAGACTGGGGAATTTTCATATTCTTCATAAAAAAAATCAAAAATTACATCACAAGAAATATGAAGACAAACAGAAAAGATCATTAAGAAATACATTAGGAATGTAGAAACTAGCAACACATGGTGCATTAGAAAAATATACTCAAGAAAAATAAACTAATTGCAAACATATAAAAAATGACAACTTTTATTATAGCTTCGTTCCCCAGTAAGATGATTAGTTCTTCAGTCAATATCCTCAAAGAAGTCTCCAGCTTCTAAATGAGTAATATTTGCTAGGCCTCCAAAATCATCATCTTTACACGCAAGATGTGCCTCAGAATCATATTTGTTTGAGGGTCCTGCTTCATCATCATTATTTTGAAAGGTCAAGTGCACCTCCACATTATTTTCTTTCTTTCTGAGAGAGGCTTGATACATTTTGACAAAATGATCTGGCGTACGACAAATGCGTGCCCAATGACCTTTCATACCACATCGGTGATACATACTAATTTTACCCTTTGAAGGATTAATTTGAGAATCATTATTGTTCTCTAGTTTATTTCCACCATAATGACGAAAATTGTTTCGTCCCCTGAAACGTCCACATTTACGACCATGTCCACGACCACGGTAATTATTTTGTTTTCTTTCAAACTTATCATATGTTGCTACAACATTCACTTCCGGGAATGGAGCTGACCCAGTGGGACGGGCTTCATGATTTTTCATTAATAGAGTATTATTCTGCTCTGCCACAAGTAGGCATGTGATTAACTTAGAATATTTCTTAAAACCCTTTTCACGATATTGCTGTTGTAGCACCACATTTGAAGCGTGAAAAGTAGAAAATATTTTTTTCCAATAAGTCCTCGTCTGTGATAGTATCTCCAAATAATTTTAATAGAGAACTTACTTTAAAGATGGCAGAATTATACTCACTTACGATTTTAAAATCTTGCAATCTTAAATGTATCCACTCATACCGAGCTTTCGATAATACCGTAAGTTTTAGGTGGTCATATCGGTCCTTCAAATTAGTCCATAATTCAAGTGGATCTTTTACGGTTAAATATTCAATTTTTAACCCATGATGACGAAGGAAAATCATGGCCTTCGCTTTATCCTGATTTGATGCTTTATTTCCTTGTATAATAGTATTTACAAGACCTTTAGCGTCAAGGTGAATTTCAGCATCAAGGACCCATGATAAATAATTCTTCTCGATGATGCCAAGTGCCACAAATTCAAGTTTTGATAAATTTGACATAGTGAAAACTATCATAAAAGATAAATAAATTAGAGAAATAATTATATTAATAAATATTTAATGAAACAAAACGAGTAAGGGAAAAAGAGACGGAAATAAAGCTATATCATGTAACCAACCTACTATTTCCTTTTATTCTGGCCACAAATTGAAAATAACATACTGTTTATCACTTTATATTATTGATATATATATATGCATGTTAAAAGAATTGAACGTGACTAACATTATTTATATGTTCCAATCGATTAAATATAAAGTAATTAAACTAATGTGAAATAATTACTTGTCAATTCATTTCTCACAGTTCTTCAAAATGCCTTAAAGATATGTTTTGAAGGAGGAAGTCCATGAATATTATAAGTATGTCATTAGCAGGTAGCTAGTTTGATGACTTTGAGGTCATCTAAGAGTTGTGTATTGAAGGAAATAGTTAGTTATCACTGCAATGTACTTGAACTATTTAAGATGCACAAGAGTCTGCAAACAGTGACCATAAGATAGTACTACCATAACCAAAATGAATATAATGATACATATCTTAATAAAATATGGCTCAACTTAACGGGGATTAAGGATAAAATTAGAGATTCATGTTGATAACGTGTTGTAAAATAAAAGCAATTTAATAAAATGTAAATATGAAACAAAGATAGATGAAGGAGTATTTCACTTCCTTTGGTGTGTCTTTACAATGTCATTTACATAGTTTTTTATAGGCACACAAAATAAAAATCACTATAATAAAATAGTTATAAGGGACGGACATAAATAGGAAATCCTTAGCTTCATCTACGAACTATTTACAACATTTCTCTCTTTGTTCCTGGTCTGGTCACTGCATTTCTTTTTTAGGGTGGGGGACCTTTACTATGATTTAACACAACCAATAAAGTGTAATTTATTCTGCATAAAATATGGGGGTTATTGAAAGAGGGCCATTAAATGATTAAGAGCCAACGAGATTCTCTTGAGAAAAGCAATGGCATGAGGCTGCGTTCAATTTTAAATAATGAGAAAAAGCTGCTGAATTCGATGTATTTACTTACCCATCCGGTCTATAATAAGTGATTTTTTCAGATTTTAAGAATGAATTAATTATTTTTTTTTACATTGCTCTTGAAGTAAATAGTGATTGAGTATATATTAGGAGTATTTATGTGAAGAGATAGTAAATATTAATATGGTCAATTTTATTCCTAATTAAAAGGTAATTTTTTTAATTTGTGTGAAAACAATAAAAAAATCACTTATTGTGAACCGAAGAGAGTAAAATAAATAAGTAGATATTTTTATCCTTTTTGGAAGTCAATATTGTCACCTAAATTCTTTATTATTTACCTTGACTTATTTGTACAGAGTACGTGGGTAGTAAGTATTAATGTAAGTTCTATTTCGTTCATATATATATATATATTAAGAGAATAATAAAGATAACTTATATGTTCAGAAACTTAAATACATTTCTACTTTGATGTGTAAGTACAGCTTCATTTTTACGTACTTACAAATATATTTGAAACGTACTTGCATTGGATACCTACTGTATTGGGTTGACATTGTTTTCACAAATTAAAATTGGAATAAGAAAAAGAACTGAGAGAGGAAAAGTTCATTACGACTTTCCTCTTGAAATTTTGGAAGAAAAATGCATACGAACGCCATGATGTGAATAAAATTCCGATGCACAAACTTCCCGTTATGTGCGGAGTTCAAGAAAGGATCCAGTGGCGGATGTAATATATTAATTATGAGTTTAATTGAACCCATAACTTTTAATGCGGAGTAAAAATTTATATACAAAAATTCATTAAAATTACAAAAATAATAAATATGAACTCATAAATTTAAAAATATAACGGGTTCAATTCTAAAACCTTCTAACTTGAACCCATATTAAATCCTGGATCTGCGAGGGAAGGACCGAACTATAAGGGTTTATCGTATGCAATATTACCCAGTGGCGGAGCCACATGCATTCAAGGGGTGTCGGTGACACCCCCTTAGTCGGGAAATTACACCGTGTAGTTAGGTAATTCTTTTTAAAATATATATATGTATTATGTATTGACACTTATTGACTTATTAGTGAATTTATTTTTTTATATTTTGACCCTCTTAATGAAAATTCTGACTTCATCACTAATCTTACCCTATATTTTTATAACTCGAACCCGTTATATCCTAGTCTCATGATAGCAGCTTTATGCAACGACTTCCCTTCAATACCGCGAAGTGAGTGACAAAATTAAACCACCAAAATGGAGTACAAGTTCGAGCTTTGAATAATTTTGTTCAAAAGGACATTCTTATTCTCATGTTTAAATAGAACCATTTTGGTATGAAGTGCTTCATTCAAAGTGAATTTCCGCGAATCATAATTAGTCAGGTTCAATCAAATTATCTTTTTATTGATACTATATATTTATTATTTTTTTTATAGATCCATCTTTCTTCAAAATAAAAATATAACAACTAAAAGAAAGCTAAATCGAATTGGAATAGGATAAAGAACGCATGGTTAGTTTTTATAGGGCGAAACGGCGACCTTATTCATTCATTGCCCTATTTTATCTAGTCTCTATAATTAACGAGACCCGTACATACAAAGATAGTTCTAAATTATCACTTTCTAAGAAAGTTCACCGGAAAAAAAAAAGAGACAAAAGTAAATAAACGTCCCTTTTCCAATTCATTTAATCTGTTTCCTTCGTTGTAATTTCCAAAAAGAAAAAAAAGATATAATTTAATTTCCTATTTTGTCCTTATCTGTCTTTTGATCGTAATCACCATTACATTACAACACAAACATGACTCATCTTATATTTATGGCGTTCTCTGACTTTTGTCTATCACCCTCTGTCGACTCATTTTCTCAAAATTCTTCTTATTATTAACTGAAAATTATAATTTATATTACGTATATTTTGTACTAAGAATTTAAATTTGTACATTATATCCTGCTCGTATCATGTCGATTTGTATTCGCCGGATAATCACCGGCGAATTATCGTCGCCGGTGAGCCGTCATGTTCCGGCAGCAAAACTTCCAGCTCGGTCACCGGTTCATTATGTTAACTTTAATCACCGGCCGGCGATCATCAGCAGATCAACGACGACGAAATTTTACGTAATTGAGGCAGCGGAATCCGCCGGTGTATTCAGCCGTGGCGGAGGAGGAAGCGGGAATGATAAGTGGAGGAGGTGGTGTGCGGTGGGAGATCAGGTGGTGGAGATTAATGATAGCCGGAAAAGTAGTGATCGGACGGCGGAGATAATGGTTGCAGCGACGGCTACGGTGGTGCTAGGTGTAGGGAATCGGGTTCTTTACAAGCTGGCTTTAGTTCCTTTGAAGAACTATCCTTTCTTCCTGGCTCAGCTCGCCACTTTCGGGTACTTTTTATTTTCTCACTGAAAAAGAAATTATGAATATTTCTACTCACTTTTCTCATTTTAACTGAAGATATTTAATTGAAAACGAAATTTATATTTTTCTTTTTAAAAATAAAATAAAATAATGAGAGTTCCAAGTTAAAATGCTAAATATCTATACATGTAAAAAAAATATTTACATCAACGTATCATTTAAAAGATAATTGCATGTAACTTTTATCAATTAACATTAATTGATTATCTAGAATAAATAGTTAGTAAGTTAAATTACACTAATGATGTATAAACTTAAATCCGTATTTAAAAATAAAAAAAAATAAAAAAAAAAAAAAAAAAAATATATATATATATATATATATATATATATATATAAGCAATTTTTTTAAGATATAGTAAAAGTAAAAGTGTGTCAAATTGGGACCGAGAAATTACAGTTTTCCTATGGATAATATTGCTTATCAATTTTTGGAAAGTAAAATGAGGATTAGAAGTTATTGATTTTTGTGCTAATTATTTTATTATTTGTTTTTACCATTTGAAATGGGAGTGAGTCCGTCCATGAAGGAAGACAATGTTCTCTTTGCTGACTAATACACTTTAAAATGAAAAAAAAAATCAAAAGTAAAATTTTAATTAATCCATAATGGGAAATAGAAAATTAATTGAATTTTGACACCTTCCGCTTTCCTAGGATCAAATTAATTGAATTTTGACTAACATTTGAAATTTATCGTTTTGTTATTTTTTTGTTGTGTGTGAAAATTTAGAATACGTAGATCTTACATGTTATGTTACCAATTTTAGAAGTTCACATCATCACATGGAAGTTTATGTATGTTTTTATAAATTTGTTTTTCTTAGTAATTGGCAACGTAAATCCATTTTGTAATGTGTGCCGTTATCTGGAAAACAGAAATTTCTTTCCAAAGAAAGAAACAAAAATTTGTAAAATCATGTCACGTGAGAAAATTCGAAGATCACGTGATAGTTGCTGACTGATGTCCGTCGACAAAATGGCAAGGGTAATAAAGTCATTTGAACTTGCTGTCTTTTTGTATCAGCGTTATACCCCGTTTGGCCGAGCTGCAATAATCAGCTTATTTGAGAAGTATTTTTTCTTAAAAATATTTTTCTCCAAAGTACTTTTGGTGAGAAACAATTTGTGTTTGACTAATTAATATGAACATCATTTCTGAGCAACACAATTAGTGTTTGACCAAGTTTTAAAAAATTACTTCTAACTGTATTTTTCTCAAAAAGTGTTTTTGGAGAGAAACTATTTTTGGTTCTCCTTAAAAATACTTTTTTTCTTTTCAAAAATTTGACCAAACATCTTAATTTTAGAAAAAAAACACTTCCGACAAAAAAGACGCTTTTGCCTTGGGGTAAACTTGGCCAAACAAACTTTTAGTCCTTGTCAAAGTGGGTGACAAATGGGTGAGGGCAATAGAGTCATTTTAGTTCTTGATGCACATTAGTGATTCACAATGAAAAGAATAACTTTTCACGTCTCTTTCAATTCATCACTTCCCCACAAAGAATGGATTCTTTTGGTCCAAATAAATAAACTTACTCCTACTTGACTGCACCTTGGACCCACTGGACCATAGACTATAGTTTTCTAGTGAATCTAATGATGCATGATCAATTATTGGAGGGTAGGTGTCTTGTTTTAGCGTCTGTAAAATGAGAAATAAGTAAATGGAGGGGGGTATTGTAAGATTATATTGTGCAAATAGGGTAAAATAAATTATGAATCTCATAAATATAAGAAAAAGCAAATTATGTACATATATCAATCTCGAACTGCACCATTGCTAATCCCTTTTTATGTTTGGTTTCCCATTCGGTGTCCGGTACCTGCGTTGGGGTACGACTAAATCCGGAACTGTGTTGGAAAGTGGGTAAACCACTCCCTAACAAAGATAAATTCATACCCATGGCTCGAACCCGAGACTTCTGGTTAAGGATGAAGGAGTACTTACCGCTCCTCAACAGCCTGGTTGGTACCATTGTTAATCTCTACAACAATAAAAACCCAAGTGTAACCCCACAAGTGAAGTCTGGGATGGGTAGCGTGTATGTAGGACCTTATTCCTACATTGTGAAGGTAAAAATATTGTTTCCAATGAAGATATAGAGGTTGTATTCGATAGGAAAAAAGTGGTTCTAATTTGCGATAGTTAAACAGAAAATAGTTTCTAATTTGCTATAGTTAAAAAGAAAATAATTAAGTATTATCCCTAGAACAAGTCTTACATTGTGATACCTATCTATACAATTGTCACTGAAACAATGCTCCTGCAATATGATTTTGCTCTATGTTATTTGTGATAATGAGTCAAATTATGATATTTGAAGAAGGGAGATAACTTTATTGCTCAACTTTATTAGGGCATCTCCAACCTTACCAAAATGGGAAAATTTTATTTTCCCCCAAAAGAGAATATTCTTTTTTATATTCTTCTCTCTTTTCTATATTATATTATTATTTTTCATTTCAATTTTATTTTTTAATTCCATTAACAAATTCCATCTTTTATTTTCATTAATTTGTAATTCCCATTAAAACAATTCCATAAAATTTTAAATAATATAATTTGTAAGCAATTATTATAGATTGACTAATAATTCAAATAAAAGTGAAATCATTGCGATACAAGATTAATTAAATACATATTACATAACGATAAAATTCATTTGAAATACTACATAAATATTCAACTTCAACCTCTAGTATTCTCCCATAAATGATCTATTAATGCATTACGAAGTGCAAAATGAGCATCTTCGTCCTTAATTCTTCTATGTCGAGCTAAAAATTCTTGAAATCGTTGATTTTCATCTAATGCCGATTGGAGGTGGACCTTCCAAATCATCTTGAGTTGGTGTATTAAGATCACACTCATTCTCGATTATCATGTTGTGCAGTATAATACATGTAGTTATTATATCATGTAGCACTTCTTTTTGCCAAAAGAACGTGAGGGTCCTGCAACAATTGCAATACGTTGTTGCAAAACTCTGAATGCACGTTCAACATCTTTTCGACATGATTCTTGTTTCATCGCAAAATATTTCTTCTTTGCCGAACGTGGCTCACGAATAGTTTGCACAAGGATTGATCATTTTGGATATATACCGTCAGCTAAATAATAATCCATATTATATTCTTGTCCTTGAATAACATAATGGGCGGGAGGAGCAGTACCTGCAGCAAGATCGGAAAACAAATGTGATGACTCTAAAACATTAATGTCATTGTTGGTGCCAGACATACCAAAATATGCATGCCATATCCAAAGGTCATAATCAGCCACAACTTCAAGAATAATTGTTGGGGATCCATTGCGACCTGCATATTGTCCAGCCCATGCTATTGGACAATTTTTCCATTTCCAATGCATGCAGTCTAGACTGCCAGCATTCCTGGAAAGCCACGTTGTTCACCGATGTGCAGAAGCCTTGCAACATCGTTAGGTGTTGGTGATCTCAAATACTGCTCGCCAAATAATAAATGTACGAAAATTAATTTGTCAAAATTATCCGCCAAAGTTAAGATGTAAAATTAATATTATAAAGATATTACATAAACATAATTAGGTATATATAAAGAGATGAATTAAAAGAGTTAAATAATAAAATATGCATGAATAGTAATGGGGGAGATGAATAGTGTCCCCATATTTGAAGGAACACTATTCATCCTCCATTTTGGGGGCAAAAATAGGGGAGAGTTGGAGCTCCATTATGGCAAAAGTTGCCCCCATTACGGAGAAATGGAAGAGGGTTGGAGATGGCTTTAGGGGAGATGGCCTTAAGGAAGATTGAATAGTTTGCCGTGTACCTTTTTAGCTTGGTTTCCAGATTTGGTTCAAACATGCTTTAAATGAGATGAATCAGACACACCAGAACTGTTAGAAATGTCACATTGGTTCTGATGAACTGGTTATTTAGTTAACATTTTCAACAGCTACACAAGTTCAATTAAGTCAACTTTAGGTAGTGTTGAAAGTGCAAGTGGAACTCTTTGATATTGTGATTAAAGTAACTGTAAATATTCCACTATCACTTAACTAATATACTAAGACAAAAAGAAAGCAGTTCATGTGCATTATTGTACTTGTTAATGTTTTATTGGTTCTACAATGCAATCATAAAAAAGTGATTAAGTAGTATTCTGCAGCTTTGCTAGTATAATTTATGCTACTTGTCATTGTTTGATGGCCCTAATGTGGAGACTAGGTTTAGCATAACATTTTAACTGTCAAGTGGCTGTTTTTCTATTCTAATACTAGCCATTGATAGTATTCACTTGGTTTAAGATCTACTAGTTTTTCTGTCCCATTTTAGCATGTGCTCTCGACCTAGATCCAAACTTTCTACTCATGTGTTCCTTGATTATGTCGGACTCTTCTTGTACTACCAGCATTTTTGCGAATCATTAAGATGGTTAACTTTTGACTTTTAATATAAAATGGTATCAATATGTAACCAGCAGTCTCGTATCTACGTGTTTAAGGGATCATGAAGTAGGTGAAAACAGAAACTCTGCAACTCATTTTCATCTAAAAGGTGTATTAATATGTCACAAGTAGCCTCCACATAAAGATTTTATTGCATGAAAGGTGAAAAGGAGGAACAGAGAATCATTTAGGATTTCTTACTTCTTTTCCCTATATCTGTCAAATTCGGGCATACAAATCATTACGTCTAATATAACGAAAATAGTATATGTTTTTTTTTAATGTAAATGTGAATATCCATTACTGAATCAATAAGTGACAAATAACAATAAGAAAGTACAAACTCTTTATTTTAGGATATGCTGATTTTCTGAGCACAATGCATCAACAACAAAAATTAGTAATGAACATATTTGTTACTGAATTACTCCTTTTTTGCTTCTTGTTCCTCCTTTCAACCAGATATGTACTCGTATACTTCACTATCTTATATCTTCGGTATCATGCTGGCAAGGTCACTGATGAAATGCTTTCCCTTCCAAAAACTCCATTTGTTGCTGTCGGTCTATTAGAGGCTCTTGCCGCTGCGTCTGGCATGGCAGCTGGAGGTAATACAAAGTTCATGCTGAATCACATTACTAGAATCTCCACCAGATGTTTTTAATTATCTTCTTTGCTCACATTGGATTTTCTTGTCTGATTCTGTTGTTCCCTTTATCAACTAAGATATTCATAAAAAATATTATATCTCTTTTATTGCAAACTTGACATGAGTCACATTTTTGTATGTAGTAGATAATTAACTGCTAAAAGAGACTAGAAAAGAGGATAGAAATTTGACATTTGAAAGTAAAACTCAAAAGCCAGAAAAAGGGACACTCTGCAGCTTATATGATAAATAAGACAGTGACACCATTGCAGCTGTTTCCTTTACATAAAAAAAAAAGAAGAAGATTGCGAGTCATGTAACACTTATTGACCTACGCTTGGAAATGAAGAAACTTGTATAGAAAGCTTTAAATCTTGTGATTGAATAATAAATGAAATTAAAAATATGTGTTGTGTTGAGTGATGAAGATGTCCCACTTGGGTTGTATGAAGGTTTCCAAAGAGGTTTAGAAAATTGGGCTAGTCCACCTGATTCTTTCACATTGTGGAAGGTGATCTTTGATCTAAATAAGTAGTTTATGTGCATCATATCAATCAATGGAAGATATTGGATTTCCTCATGACCCATTACCATTCTCTAGAGCCAATGCATTCTAATGATTGATGTAGAGCATAAACAGTATCAGTGTGATGCTATTGAAATTTAATAGAACTGGCATGAGTTGAGTATTTCTACGTCTATGCCGTTTAGCTGTTAGGAACCTGAAAATGAAAGTGATATCCTTCAAAAATTGAAGAAACTATGAAATACAATCCTCTAAGTTGATTATGCTTAATCAAAGTGTAAATGCAAAAAAGTACCATAAGTAATTGCAAACATCTAAACACATTTTATTATCTACGATATACGAAATGTCATTTTGACAACAGTTAAACAAGTAATTGATGTGCAAATTTGTTGACTGCTTGTTAGATTTTCAATTAGTCCTTGGACTCATTTATTTGAAGCCCGTAATTCTGGCTCTTCTGTGAATATCAGAATTTACATAACTCTGTAGATTTTTAGTTCTGAACTTAATCCTCTGTTGTTATCCTCCTTTCAAACAGCTATTCTTTCGGGGCCCACAATTCCAATACTCTCCCAGGTAATAATAATATTTGACATTTGTCTCCTTCCACTTTTCTATGAACTTCAGATGAAATCTTATAAAAGACTGCTTTTTTGAGAATCTACTAATAGTGATCCGTATGATGGTAGGTTTTTAGGAAATTAATCCATCAGATCAAGTGCTTATGTCTGTTGGTACATTAGGAAGAATACCAGCAGTTTGATTTGCATGATGTTTACTTAGAAGATAGGGAAACAAAATTAAAATCGGGAGCGAGAACTAATATAGAAGTTACTAGACTGCATTATTATATTCTTCTATCATAAAACAGTGTCTGTCAAAGATGGATATTGTTCGAACAGTTTGATACTAGACATTAGGGTTCATTTTTGAACTTCACTTCTTCTTTGAGTACTTTTAGGAGCATGGCCTAAAATCATGGTTACATTAGCTGAAAATTCTTGTATTGAGAAAGGTTGAATTGACCATCCTAAAACCAAATGGTTTAGACAATTGGTAGTCTCTTAGGATGTGCAGTTGGATCCGCAATGATCTGTACTGACAAAAGACACAAGTAGCACAGTAGAGGAAAGATACGCGTACGCCTCCTGAGACATTTTGGTTATATCTTACGTAAACCTCGATCTATAGGTGTGACATTAAAATAAGTGAAAGTGTTGTTAAAGCAAGACAAAGTAAACCTAAAGTTACGTGATCCTTTATCTTAAAAGATATACATTCTCTTGGTATCTGTTCAGACTTAGCAAAGAACATAACAAAATAAAGGCAAAAGATTTGGATAGAGCATTACCTACTAGTTAGAACTAAAACTTAGTCGTGTTGGTACTACATTTGGTATGAAATTTGTAGGAGTCTTTTTGGTTTGTTTAGGCATTCATTTGTTAGTATGATATGTACAAAATCTCTAGTGCTAAAACCCCCTAATTTGTCTTAAAAACAAATTGTTGAGTAGTAAAATTGAATGGCTCCAATTGGAGCCGATTGGATACTGAGGAAACCTACTAGTTTGGGATTGAGGCGGATGATTTGTTGTACTAACATGATTGTAGGCTTAGTTTGTTTAAAACTTCCTTCAAAGTGGAATTGAATGGGTTAATTAAATTGTCCATCTGTTGTTCCTTGCAGAGTTTTCTTGTCTGGCAACTTCTCCTGTCTTTTATTTTCCTCGGGAGAAGATATAGTCTCAACCAGTTGTTTGGGTGCTTTCTCGTGGCTGTTGGTGTCATTATAACTGTAGCAAGGTTTGCAACGCAATTGCATTTTTTATTTTTTTGAGTTTACCTCATTACCAGTTTGAAAACTTTGTTCAAGTGGCTGGAAGTTTCAAGCTTTTTGAGCTCTGAAAGCCTCATCATTCATTTCGTTTGTGGTGATAATTCTTCTAACACAGACGATGACCGTGCTTGTCTTGGACCTAGCCATGCATTTTGGGGTGGTCTTGGTCATGCAATACGGCATCATTGAGGAATGCACTTAACCCCCCCCACCCCCAAAAAAAAGAAAAGGTTCTTCCTAAAGCCGATTCCCATCTTACTGTCAAAAGAGTGGTTAGTGAAATGCTACATGAAATCTGCGATTTACCGGTAGTCCAAAGAAGTGGTGCATTGTGCTTTCTGTTTCTGCATATGCCTGCTGCTCAACTGTCAATACACATCATCAATCTTCTCCTAGTCCAATTGTTTTCCATTGAACTAGTGCATTTGAGAAACAAATAAGATATTTCTAAAATTCGAAGTATCTATATTAACCTCAGTCTCTGAAGTGTCCATCATGTTAGCACAATCCAAATTAATTTCTTATTCCCAATACATGTGTTTTGTTGGGCTAGACTGCCAAGTTACATATCTTATGAATAAGTGAAAGATTTGAAGTGATAATCTACTCCCAACAATAGTTATTATCCTCTTTGGAAAATATTGAGATAATCCTAGTTTATAACCAAGTTTGAACGAGGAGGATTTAAACTTTCGAGTGGTTGTTTATATTCCTGATTATCTCCTTAATTTGCAGTGGATCTAGTGCTGGTTCTTTGGTGGAAGCTGGAATATTTTGGAGTCTTTTGATGATAGTTTCCTTTTTGTTCCAAGCTGCAGATACTGTCTTAAAGGTTCATTCCTGCTCTTTTGTTCATATTTTCTTCTTTTAATAGGGTTTTCCCGTTTTGTCATCTTCATGATTGCACTATGATTTACCTGGAGAATTGTTTTTTCTTATGTGCAGGAAGTAATATTCTTGGATGCTGCTAAAAGACTGAAGGTAGACATTTGCTTTTGCTATTTAAAGTTACAAAACCATATTGATATTTGAATAAGAAGGTTTTTTTTTTGTTAGAACAGTCCTTTTGGAGTAGATGATAATATTATAGTGCATACTAAGATCTGATGGTAGTTATCTTAATTTACAATGGTATAAGCAGGGCGGTACTGTTGATCTGTTTGTCGTGAACTCCTATGGATCCGCTTACCAGGTCGGCATCTTTACTGTTTTATGATTCACTGTATTCTTTTCTTTGAATGAACTACTGAAACTGTTTAGATATCTTTTGCAGGCAGTTTTTATATGTCTTCTCCTCCCATTTTTGTCGAAGTTATGGGGTGTTCCATTTACTCAACTACCAAACTATCTTAGAGATGGTGCTGCATGCTTTTTGAACATCGGCACATTGTCTGGTGGTAAGTAGTGAAATAGTTCGTGTTAAGTTTCATCTACGGAAGTATGTGAATTCATCAATGAAGCTCATAAGTGTCAATAACTAACTAGTTTCTGATGATGCACCAAAGGAGAAGCATGAACGACGACTAGGACTATTTCACATTTTCTGTTTCATTTCTCATATTAATAAGTATGTGTAAAGAAAATGAACCTTGGACGTAACTTGGCCCCAGAAAGCTAGATCATGAGGTTGATCTTTGATGATTCACTGCACTCTTTTTCTTTGTTTCTTCTCAATTTATGACACACTGATTCCAAGACAGAACACTGATTGTAGTTGCTTCTTTCTTGTCTTGTTTTAGGGTGTGATGGTGCACCATTTTTGCCGCTGCTGTTTATCATTGTAAACATGGGTTTCAATATTTCATTGTTACACCTGCTTCAGATTTCCTCTGCTGTGGTATCTTGTCTCGCATCAACAGTTTCAGGTACTTTAAAGCTGATTTAGTCTCAGTTTATTGCAGTTGAGCCTTTTCTTCTAGATGAGTATCTAGTTTCTGACCTCGATTGCCTTTGATACTTTCCATTGCAGTACCAATATCCGTCTTTTTATTCACATTGCCGTTACCATATCTTGGAGTTGCCTCCTCCCTCCCGCCTGGTTTTGTAGCAGGAGCCATCATCCTTGTTCTGGGAATGCTTATTTATACTTGGAGACCATCAAGTCCCCTAAATAATCAGGAAGTTGATAATTGCCATTGTTAACTCATGGCGCTTGTCACATTTTGAGGGAGAAGAAGTTACGATACCATTCCTCCAACTTCCACACAAAGCAAATGAGGCATCAAGACGTGCATGGTAAATTGTGTTATAACCTCTCAAACCTCTTCTCTGAATCAAAATCAATCACGGGAATTTTGACATAAGCCGAATCCATTGCTCTTTTTAAATGCATGGAGTCTGTACCATTCATGTCCTTAGAAAGTTGGAGGTTGTAAGGAAGAAGTTTGTTCCCATGCCAAAGTTGTTTCTTGTATGTATACAATGCAGAAGGCCGGTTTTGCCATAAGTTAATTGTTCAACAGAACAAAAAATGGTACGAAAATCTGCTCCTGGATTTTTGCTGTATTGCTGTTGTAAACTTGTACCATTAATTTTTCAAAGTAGGATTTTACCTACAATTATTTTTCTAGACACATTCTGGAGGTTCTGGCAAAGTCAATTGATGACAAACTGTATATGGTTATTATTTCAGAAAGAAACCACATGTGTTGTTAAAGCTCTTCAAAATTAGTTCTTGGACATTATTTCATTTTGCTGGTTTGAGACTATTCACCATTATTATATTGAGGAAGATTTCTTTTTCTTTATTTCTTTATTGATTTATTTATTTTGTGTCTGTTAAGATCATCATGGTTGGGATTTTGCCTGACAATTACCCTTTGGAAACTAGGGAAAGAAGGGAAAGTGGGAAATTTTTTGCTTCCTGCATTGAGAAAAATGACTGGGAAGACAGAGCTCTACTATTGGAGGATTTATCACATATATCCACTTCTGGGGCTGCAGATAAATGTATCCACTTCTGGGGCTGCTGTTTGGAATGTAACCAATATTTGCAAAGTTTTTGAATAATAGCCACAACTTAGCTAGTGTTTGGCCATAGATTCCCAAATTTATCTTTAAAAACTTGAATTGGGTGAAGTTTGGTTTGAAGATGAAAATCTGTTTGGTCATAATATTTCAAAACATATTTTACTTTTCTTTTGTTTTTGGAAAAAACATAAAATGTGATTCATACCCATAAATTCTAAAAACTATCAAAAATACCCAACAATACCAAACAAACAAACTTGCTAATCCTGTATATGCAAAACCTTCATTAATGCCATTCATTATCACTATTATGAACCATAGTCTGGACATAGATAAGTTTGGCAGAAAATTATCATTTTTTTAATATACTATCCTAAAATCATAACATGATATGTTAATATCAACAGCTAATAACACAATTACTAGCCACTATTATTCGTCAAATTGCAATAATATTAAATGATAAGGAAACAAAAGTAAATAAGGAATATTCTAGATTTGTATATTTCCTATGTTATTT
>ML436175.1:86256-167526 GCA_005239525.1 Nicotiana knightiana | reverse complement strand
TCCGTGCCTTCAGGGAATTGGTGGCCTTTTACCCGAGTGCTATGTTCCTCAATGCAGTTTAAACCGGTTAAACCATAGTTCATGTAGCCCGGTCGGTGGCAGAGGTGTTCAATCAGCCAGATTTGTAGGAGCAGGTTGCACCCCTCGAAGAATTTTCCCCCAGATTGGCAAACTGTCAGAGCACGGTATATCTCGGCTAAGACCATCGGTATCAGTGTGCCATTGGACTTTTTCATCATGAAGTCTGCCATTCCCACAAGTCCGATGTCTATGCATCCGTCGCTTCTTGGGCATATCAAGGTGCCCAAGAATGCTACGACAAAAGCTAGCCCCCGGCGGGCTTCCTATTTAGCCTGATCTTTGTGAGTTAGACCAGTGTTGTTAGCCTAGTAACCCTGGGGATCTCCATAACGTCTGTAAAGAAAGTAGAACGTGCAGAAGCCTTCAGACAAATGTGGGTCTTGGACGTCCCGGCTAATGTTCAACAGATCCAGAAACTTGTAGGGAGTCACCGCCCTGGGTGCCACTGGGTGCCAACTTCTGAGTTTGTCATTGAGACCAGCATACCCCGCTATTTCCTCCAGCGTGGGTGTTAATTCAAAGTCCGAAAAGTGGAATACATTGTGGGAGGGATCCCAAAACGGTACTAGAGCTTCGACGATGTCCAACCTCGGCTTTATCTTTAAAAGGCCAGTAAGTCGCCCTAAAGCTTTTATAACGGATTTTTTACTAGTCTCCCCCAAGTTGCTCCACCACATATGGAGTCCCAGAGGGATTTCCTCGACTGCTTTGAAGGGAATGTTTTCAACTGTATTCATCCTGCACATTCGTTCTTTTTATTAAGACCACAGAATTTTTTTCGAAAAGTGTCATTTTGGGCAAAAGGCTTAAAGAAAATGGACCATTCTTGGGCAAAAGGTTTAAAGCAGTGTTCGCGAATTGGGTTGAAATTTAAAAACACAGGTGGCCATTCTTGCCAAACGGCCTTCCGGCGCCCTACTTGGGCGATTAGGCTATAATGGCGTCGCCTGATTTTATTTAAGGCTATATTTGTTTGATTTTGAAAAATGGAGTTGGACCCGATTAAGGTTTCCTACGTATCTCACACCAGTGAGAATCAAACCAAGCGTAGTTCGGGAAAATCTTGATTAATTAAAAATGTATACCCACTCATTTTGTTTTTGTATATTTTATCTATTTTTTTTTGTTTTAGAAATTTTGGCAGCGTTTCAGGATAAACACGAGGATTTTTCCAAAATAGGGTAAATTCTCTATTCTACCTCACTCTTGGTTTTTCTGCTCATCAATTTTTTGTTTAGCCGGTCGATACATAAGCTGTGACAAATAAATGCATACGTAGCAAATAAAATGCATAAGGGTAGTCTTTTATTTCGGGTACACCTGTCCTAAACGGACCCAACCCCTGTGTTGAGTCCCCTAAGTCAAATGCACATGATGCAAATAAGCGTTCCTACTAGGGATCCATCATGAGGTTTTGTTATTCTAGGTTTAAATCTGGGGTTTTGTTCTAGACCAGGCTTACCCAAGCGGACAGCTCGAGCCGAGGTTGGGGCAGCGTACCGGGAATACAGAAGCTTCGCCGGCTTTGCAACTTATCCGAACCTCGTTCTAAATTTTGGATATGACTCTAACAGAAAAGAAGTCACACGAAGTGCACACTTCCCAGATGATTTAGAAGACTCAGAGAGAAGAGGGTTTCGGCACAATTTATATACAGTTCAGATAATATCAAAGCGGTAAAAAGCGACATTTAACACGTTAGGTTTAAACATGTAAAAATCATATAATAAATCCAAATAAAAAAGTTTATTCTAAGCTCGAATTCTTAAACCCTGAACCAGAGATTCTAGGTTCAATCCCCAGCAGAGTCGCCAGAGCTGTCGCACCTCCTTTTCCCACTACCCCATGATTAAAGGGTAGAGAGGGAGTTTTTCCAATTAAAGTGATATTATTTGGATTTGGGATTTATTTTTAGTTTTCAGAGTCGCCATCCGGATTTTTGACGATGTTCCGGGACACCGTTTTATTGAAATCCCGAACCGAGGAAATTTAGACTATGTTTTAAGTTGTCTGCGTACCAGAAATCCGAGTAAGGAATTCTGTTAACCCGGGAGAAGGTGTTAGGCATTCCCGAGTTCCTTGGTTCTAACACGGTCGCTTAACTATTAACATTTGGCCGAGTTATCTGATGATTTACATATTTTTTGCCTATTGCATTTAACCGTTTAATTTTTCAACTGTTTTCAATTTTTATGGATTTATCTTGAAACAAGTCACGATGGAGTGCACTTGTTTGTCTTTTGAACACATTATAACTACGCCACATGAAATGCACCCGCAATTACAACATGCGATTCTTATTATAATTTGAAGTTGAAGACGGGGACATGAGTTGTCGCACCCGAATGTAGATTAAGTAAATATTTGATTATTTACCAAATTTTCCCAAAACTGAAGGTATCATTCTACATAGAGGATTGCCTAAAATGATATTAATTAGCCTAAAGGACAACATATTCTGGGCTATGGCCACATTTAGCCCTAAATTATTTCAAATCTTTTGGCCAATCCTACTTCGGCTATTGAACAAACGGGATTTGTGTAATTTGAACTAAACACTACTAGATACAGGTATAAACAGAGACATTGTACTCTGAATGGTAATTAGGAGAAAATTTACACATTTAATGTTGTTTTCCAGTTATCAGAGGGACATTGTTTGGAAAATCATACTTATATGTATCGAGGACTCACTAGATTAGGCACAAGTAAATCGCGAGGTATTTAAGGGAACAAGTTATTAAAAGAATGAAATTTAAAGTTTTAGACAGATTAGTCTTAGAACCAAGATTATACAAATTCTAAATGCTTTCGAATTTATAATCTAGAACTGCTTTGGGGTTTCTTTTTAAGGAAGGATATAGCGTGAACAGATTTATCAGTTCAGACTTGGTTGTTTAAGACATAGATTACTATAATCAAAATTCATTTGTAAAAATATGCATACATTGATTTTCAAAAAATTTATAAGATGCGGAATGAATTGAGAGAAATTAAATAATTCTGACTTATATTGAAGGCAACTAAAATAAAAAATAGTTGTTTCCAAATCAATAAGTGTTTGTAAAATCCTATGCATGCTAATTTTGAACATACACTCCATTTTTATCTACTGTCATCATGATGCTTTTCGAAACAGGGATTGGATTATCTTATTCAACTCATAATTGTGCCATAGTTTTAATTTTAGGCATTTTTAGAGCATGAATCTGACCACTTGAAGGGTTCAGATTCAATGTTCTACAGCCTTTGTCAATTGTTCACTTCGTACCTTTAAGGGTGATAGCCTACTGTTTAAGCACTTAACATGGGGTGAATTTTCAACCAATCAAATTCATCTACCCTAGTGCTGATGCTAACATAATCCTAAACTATACAGGGACTTTGATTATTTAGGCATTTTAGAGAATGAATCTGGACATTTAAAGAGTCCAGATTCCCTATTCCGAAGGCCTTTTTTCGATCACTTATTTTATACCCTTAAGAGGGTGACTTTCAGCAACTAAACCATTGTTTAAGCACCTAATATGGGGTGAATTTGACCATTATAGAAGGTCAAATTCATCTACCCTAGTGTTGTTTTATAACAGTATCTAGATATCTAAAACCTGGAATAAACCAATATTTCAGCATCTTTGCAGGATGAACTTAACCATTAGAGGTTAAGTTCATTACCTTTTGATGCTATTTTCTAACACAAACATTGATTGCACAGTTATGTAACAGGCAGTTTTAAGATGAAACAGATTTATGTAAAATTCAGAGATTAGAAACTAAACAAACATAATGTATTACTCTATATACATGCATATAAGTTTATACAGAAGTAGGTCTAAACAAATAACAATACAGATTCATAGAGGAAAGACAAACAGATTTCATATTTTCATACTTCATAAAGAGAGAAGTCAGTTTTTCATACCTTTAGAATAAGATAACAACAGAAAAACTTGACCACATAAAGGTCAAGCAATGGGGGTCAGCAGAAAAGCAGAGAAAGCCAGCAGCAACAAACAGCAAACCCAAAGTAGAGAAAACCCAGGGGAAGATGATTTTTGAATAGAAAAATGATTGAAATAAGACAACAACCAAAATNCTATCCTAAATGAGCTGAAAAGGGTACAGATACAACTGTCCAGAACATTCCAGCCCCTTGAAATTCCCCTTCTATCCCTAAAGTATCTGATTTCTTGATATTTATCTAATCAAGAAGGTTCTTTTGGGTGACAATTAATTGTTCTTAACTAAGATTGAGTCAATTAAATGAAGATTAGTTGATTAAATGCCTAAAGTTGGATTTCATACTACTTATTATGTTTAAGTCATTAAATCAACAGTTTAATTAAACTTAAAGGAGGTTAGTCAAACCAGTTCCCTTAAACTTAGGTTAATTTAATTAAACTAAATGAATCTGTCTTATGTCATTACCCTCAAGCTACTTGTTTTAAACAGATTTTATTTTCAGTTACATACTTTAAGAAGCTACCTAAGTTAATTTCTAGATTGAAGAAGTTGGAATCATTTAAATGTGAGTCTAAGTGAAACAATTATTCTTAAACTTAGTTAATTGATCTTAACTAGTTATCTAGGACTTAGATCAACTATGTTGTTTAGATGATTAAAAAAAATTAAGTCTACTAGTTAAGTGTGACTTATTGCCTAATTAATTTAAACTCAAATTGACCACTATTTGAATTAAAATCAGTAGCTAATTGGTTGAAACAATTTCATTAGGTGTAATTAGGCTTATCCATTAACTCTTAGTCAATTGAGTGGTTAATCCTATGAAACTGAACTTTTAAACTATTTTGGTCATTCTAGGATCTTAGTTCGATTAAAGAAAGTTAGCTAGGTTATTAATTAGGTAATAAGTAATTCTATTCTAATTTAATTAATTAGTAGCTAAACTTTGTTGCCTTATCAAGGGTTGATTAATTTCAGATTAATCAATTACTTTAAACTTCTTAGACTTAGGTCAATTATATTGTTATTTAGTTCGCATGTATACTTAATTAGTTGTGTATGATTGTCTAATTAGATTATTATTTAATTGCTTAGTCAGGATGGATGGTTAATCCTAGATTACACTAAACTCAGAAGATGAATTAGAGTAAACAATCAATTGAGGATGGGAAGGAGCGATAGTGAAGGCAGTTTAAAAACAAACTAAGCGTGAATCAAATAAGTATAATCTTTGGTAAATCAATGGTGACTAACAGGAAAACCTAAAAATGATTAATCATGGTTGCAAAGACAATCCGGAATTGCGTAATGTGTTAAGTATTACATCAATTGAAAACAATGTGAATCAAAACAGAAAAATCATATATGCAGTCAATGACGAAACCTAAATTAAGAGGTATGATTAATAAGGAAAACCTAATTACTTAATATGACAAGAACAAGAGTCATGAAACATACTCAAAATTGAGACGACAAGGAAAAATATACACAAGTGGGGGAAGAAAACAACAGATCTACACAGATCTTCAAAAAATAACTAAGTCTAGACAGGTTCATGCCAATAAACCCAAAACAGTTAGAAAGGGAAGGTGCAGTAGCATTTAGGGACGATCAGTAAAGAAGAAAAATCTAAAACTAAACTCAGTTAAACAAATATCTTGTAACTAACATCATTTAGGAGAATAAACATAAAACCTACAAAACCTAAACAATTAATCCAAACGGAAGACATAGAATGGTAGAAGAAATTTAATGCTAGCCTAGGCGATTTATCTTACTAGACAAGTGATTAAAAGAAACAAAGGGGGAGGGGTACCGGTCAGATAAAACCATTTTGGTCGGATTCTCCGGAGTTTGGCCGGACTTCGGTGGGTTTGAAAACGAGTCAAACCCACATGAATCATTGTCAAGAGCAACTGATTCATGCAGGTTCGAGCCGTTGAAGGCCCTTGAATCAGTGCGCATGGGAGACTTAGGGTTCTGGAATCTCAGATCTGAAATTGGGGTTTTTGGGATGGTTTTTTGACAAGACTAATAACGGGAGGTGGTTTAGGAGGTGATGGGGGTTGTAGGGTAGAGATTTGGGGTTGATTGGAGTGGTTATGGTGGCTGGACGGCAGGGTTTCAGGGACGGCTAGGGTTTAGGTTAGAGTTCGAGAGAGATGAAGGAGATGGGGGCGGCTAGGTTTAGGTATGGGGTTGGGTTTCAGATTGAATGAGGGTATGGGGTGGGGTTCGGGCAGTTAAATACTAAAAGGGTGGTCAGTTCCCAGCCGTTGGATCAAAGATAGATCAATGGCTGGGATTGAACTTGGCCCTAAACGGCGTCGTTTTGGTTAAGCTGGGGCAGGCCGGGTGTAAGGGGTTTGGGCTGGGCTGTTTTAGTTTGTAGGGATTGGGTTTGGGCCTGGGTAATTTCAAGCCCAGGTCCGAAATTGGCTTTTTCTCAATAACCTAAATAAGTCCAAATCTAATTTAATCCAACAAATGTTGGCAATTAATTTTAAACCTTATTTTCATCTATTTACATATTAATTAGGAATAAAACAACCAATCATATATTCTTAATTAAATCTATGATTTATCGAATAAAATGATTAAATTTATAGTAATTAGTTATTAAAAACTACATTACGTTAAATACTCGTCATTTGTTTATTATTTAATTAATTATAAATAATAACTTCATAATGCAAATTTTTTTTTAATGATTTTGAAAGATGAATTATGGATATGCAAACAACGTAAATAATTCACAATTAATTACTGAAAAATCAACCAAAATCAATTGATTTATTGGGATGTTTATAGGACGATACAACGAGTAAAAATCACATGCTCACAGTTGTGTGTGATCAGCTTTGCTTTTACCTGTTCCTAATTTTGGTTTTAGATTTTCAGATCTTAGCTCTAGGACAGTGGTGTAAAGTTCATGAACCTGGTTCTTTAACTCAGCATTTTTACTATTACTTTCTCTAGCCCTAAGTTCCAGATTTTTGCACTTAGCTTTCAAAATCACACACTCCTTAGACAGTTGTTTCTTTTCATTGTTTAGATCCTCAGATTCATCAATGAAATCCAGGAGTAACTCAGATAGCCTTTATTTAGACAAATATTTAATCTTATTTTTGAGATGAATTATACTTACCTCAGATTCCTCATCGGATTCTCCAATTGCCATAAGTGCTTGTTCATCTCCATCTTCATCATCTGACTCCTTATCTGAACTTTCACCCCAAGCAACAACCATTGCCTTTGTTAATGTTCTGTTTTTCTTGGGTTGAACCTGTTCCTTCTTCATGTTACTTCGTTCAACTTTTTCTTTCTTCCATTCAATTTCCCAGTGAGGGCAGTTTTTGATGTGGTGATCAGTCTTGCCACACTTGTAACACCTCTCATTGGTTTGTTTTTCAGGAACCCTTGGTTTGTTGTAGCTTCCACTTCTTGAAGGAACCTTTGCTCTCATTAGGTACTTCTTGAAGTCCTTTGTGATCATGGTCATTTCATCCTCCTCCAGATCAGCTTCTTCAGTGATTCTGAAAGCCAAACTCCTTTCCTTCTTGGGACCATCCATCTTCACAGTCTGCCTTCTAAGTTCATAGGCAGTGAGATTTCCAATCAGCTTATCCAGCTTAAGAGTTGCAATATTCTTAGATTCCTGAATGGCTGTAATTTTGCTTTCCCAAGAGACTGGCAAGACCCTTGTCAGAATTTTCTCAACCTTGTCTTCTTCAAGAATGACCCTTCCAAGAGACTTGAGTTCATTGGTCAGTGTAGTGAACCTTGTATACATCTCTTGGATGGTCTCTTCTTCCTTCATGGTGAAATTCTCATATTGAGAATATAGTAGAGTTCCTCTTGACCTCTTCACTTGAGGTTTTCCTTCATGAGCCACTTGCAAAGTGTCCCAAATTTCTTTGGTAGTGGTACATCTTTGAATTCTGCTATACTCACCTGGACTGAGTCCACACACAAGCCACTTCTTGGCCTTAGCATTTTTCTCTCACTTTCTCAAATCCTCAGCAGTGCAATCAGCTCTAGTCTTTGGCACATCTACTCCTTCAGCAGTCTTCTTCATGGTGGCTAAAGGACTGTCAGTGACTATGTCCCATAGTTCATAGTCTTCTCCAATTAAGTGATCCTTCATCCTATTCTTCCACCAGGAGTAGTACTGGTCATTGAAGAGTGGAGGCCTAACAATTGATTGTCCTTCCCAGTTCCCAGGTGGTGCACTCATCTTGATCTTTTCCTAAGGTGTTAGCCTCTTCAAGCATAACCCGCTATGATACCAATTGATGTTTTATGCGTCAATACCATACAAGAGGGGGGGAGTGATTTGTGTGGTGTCCAATTTTCGAGTGTTGTCGTTATAGAAGGACTTGGTTCTTCTGTGTGTTCCAACTCGTACTGTTGCAGAATAATAAATGCAGAAAAGTAAAGAACATAGAGATTTTTACGTGGAGAACACCTGACTCAAAAGGTGAAAAAGCACGACCTACTACTCAGTAGGATTTTCTCCAAACACTTCACTACAACAATGAGCCAAACAACATTTACAAAATAAACTCTTTTGTAAACCTAAGGATTAAATCTAACCCTTTGTAGCAAACTAGCCTCTAGCTATTTGCGACAAACTTCAAGTTAACTATAACTTGAACACTCAGTACAATTTCATCTAGATAAAGCTGAAAGGTACAATTTTTAATCACCTACTACAAATAAACTAGACTAAAAGACAACAAATGGAATTGGTTCTTCTAGCTGGTTCAAGTAGCTCCAGATTCGCACTCTCCAATTTGGCTCGAACTGCTTGCAAAATTTCTTCACAAATTTTGCTCTCAATTCTTATAAATTTCTGTTTTTGTGCGTCTATATACAATAAGAACAATCTGCAATTTATAGGAGTTAGTAGATAAGGATTTAACTAGAATCCTAATGCAACTCTTCCTTGGTGGAAGAGTTCTAGTCAAACTCAACTCCTAAATCCTTCCTTATCTTAGATTCTAGTCTTATTGAATAAGGAGTCCTTCTCCAATTTCGTTTTTGCAATCTTTTCGATCAGGAAGATATCTCAACTTTACGAGAATACATTTATCTCATGCATGTGCATCTCATGTGCCTATGACTCTGCTGGTCTATGTCACCTGTGATGGACCTGATTCATCTCGGAGTTCCTTTGTCAATCTTCAAAACTATTTCCTTTCTTGGGCCAAATTATATATATATGTATATATATTTATTTTTTTTGGAAAGAGGAATCTTTAAAACATAATTTCCTTCAAAATACATGATTTCCAAATATACTTCCCCGATAAATGACTTCCAAATATCATTTTCTGCAAGACAAATGTTTTTCAAATATGCGTTTGAAATAAAAGTCCTTCAGACAAAATTTTCTTCAAGGCAAATACTTTTTCAGCTATACTTTTCAATAAAAATATTTCGATCATAATCTTCTCAAGATAAATCCACCGGAACTCAGTCCGTAAATTCAAAATTTGTCATGCAGTACAGGGGGAAAGCTCTCGGAATCTTGTCCGTAGTCCCAATTTAAATATGCAATGCAGTACAGGGAAAAACAACCAGAATACGACAAGAACAACACACATTGCCACAACAGGCGCAAAAGAAGCAAAAGACACAATGCAAGGTGCGGCGAGCAAATCAATACAAAGACTTAAATCACAAGAATGGTAAAACTCACTCATAAGAAGTAGTCACTGAAGGGAAATACCAAGCACAAGTGAAACGATATAACGAAGGGAAACAAAACCAATATAGCAACAATTCACAATATTCAAGTCATTGATAAGAAACCAACCATCCCGGCAAGGGAAATAACTATAGCCAATCTCGCCTAAAGAATCAACTAAACCTAAGTAGCACTTAAGGGAAAAATTATATAAATTACAATGTACGACTCACGGGCATGCTTGACACCAACATATAGATATTCCAACCACTGCTAAACAATTATAGGGCGAGACTATGCTAGTTCTAGTCAAATAGGCAATTTATGAAGGAAGATATAGCACGACTGTAGAAAAGATAAAGTCTTCAATTAAGTCAAATTACGATCAAATAAGCAACAAAAGAATACTAAGCAAGAAATTTCTAATTTAAGCGGAAAGAGATGAACTAGCAATCGGAACTCTGATATAACAAATACAACTTCATACACAGGGGATATAAGGACCTAAGAATCCTAAAAGGTCAACCTAATTGCAAATAAGTCCGAGTACGCACTTGTCACCTCGCGTTCGCGGGCTACAATCAACATAGAAGACTCAATCCTAAGGGGTAGTTTCCCCACACAAGGTTAGGCAAGATACTTACCTCAACCGCTCGGACCAAACTTGAAATCATGTTTCTTGCCACGAGTATCTGACTCCGAATGACCCAAATCTTTTCAAATTCGATTGCATAAGGTAAATATCATTCTAAGGAATCAAGATAGCTAATAAGTTCAAAGCGAATACGCGAAATTAGGAAAATAACTCAAAAAATCCCCCGGGGCCCACGTCTCGGAAATGAGTGAAAATTACAAATTTAGAACACCCATTCACTCACGAACTCACTCAAACAAGAAACATCGAAAACCGACACCAAAATCTTATTAAATTCTTGGATTTCTAATTGGGGAAAATTCTTCCCATTTTCATGATTTTTCACCTAAATTCCTTGATTGCATGAAAGAAATTGCTATAGATTAATTATATACAAAGGAAATAAGGTTAGGAATTATTACCTATGAAGCCTTTCCTCAAAACCCACTCCAAATCGCCTACACCCGAGCTCTAAATTGTTTTAAGAAGTTTTGAAATTCAAGCCCTCGAATTTGATATAAACTGCCCAGCGATTTCCGCACCTGCGCCCATTGGACCGCACCTGCGGAAAAACCATCGCAGGTGCGAAAACCCATTAAAAGGGCTAGGGCCGCACCTGCGGTCACTGGGCCGCATCTGCGGCTCCGCACCTGTGGTCACTGGGCCGCATCTGCGGCTCGGCACCTGCGGAAACCCATCCGCACCTGCGAGAATTGGTTGACTTGACCAACCCGCACCTGCGAGCCCCTCCTATGCACCTGCAGAAAATCCATCGCATGTGCGAGACACCAGAACCAACAATGGTTCAGTTGCTTCCAAGTTCCAAAAATCACCCGTTGAGCATCTGAAACATCCACGAGGCCCCCGGGACCTCGACCAAACCTACCAACCAGCCCTAATACCTTGTCCAAACTTAGTCAAGCATCCACAACACATCATATAACCTCACAATCACCAAATATACATGGATTTAAGCCTAAGGACTTATGAAATTTTCAAAATCCACAACTGGTGCCAAACACGTCAAAACTAGCCTGAATGACCTCGAATTTTACACACATGTCACAAATGACACGACGAACCTACAACCACTCTCGGAATTCCATTCCAAGCCCGATATCAAGATTTCACCTATCGGCCGAAATCGCCAAAAATCTAACTTCCGCCGAATTACCTCAAATTACTCTACGGACCTCCAAAGCCAATTCCAGACGCGCGCCTAAGTCCAAAATCATCATATGAAGCTGTTGACATCACCCAAAACTCATTCCGAGTCCGTTTACTCAAAAGTCAAACCTCCGGTCAACTTCCATCACAAAAGCTTCAAAAAATAGAAATCTTTCTTCCAATCCGACTCCGGATTATTTGGTAACTGAATCCAACCACTCATGCAGGTTGATATACAGAAAATGAAGTTGTTCAAGACCTTATTCCACCGAACGGATATTAATTTCTCAAAATGACCGATCAGGTCGTTACACCTATCCAGCAGAGTAATCACTAAGAAAGCTAGAGAGAACTTACTAGCCTTGGGTCGCTGCCCAGTGTCAAATCAATTGGCTATATGGGCACTGATATCATGTTGGAACCACAACATATATTTAAAAACTCCCCCATGTTTTGTCAAATGTTGCCTGCTTGGATTTGAGGGTGTAAAATGGTCCTCTAACCTCCTCTGAGGTGACTGTACCCTGATTAAAAGAATAGCACCCGACCCAGGATCAAACAGAAAGTCTAATCCAAATTCATCATGTGGAAACTGATGCAAATGAGACATCTCCGTTAAGCACGGGGCAAGCCTAAGTTGATGTCGAGGGCAAAGTATTTTAGGATGTTCAATAAGCAATTGATTCCAGCAACCATATCCCATATCAAATTCAATGGCAAGAATTAGAACTTTGGATTTAACGCCTCACTAGACCAATCATACTGATTTCTTGAGAGAGCACCAGATTGGCGTGGCTAACAACCTCCGTGATGAGCGTCGTACCAGTTTTGTTTCTCTGAATAACTTTGTCAAATATTTTATCTATGTCACTTTCAAAAATATCAGCAGCTTCCTCAGTGGATATCCATGGTGATATATCATCCAAAAAATCAATTCCTTTCCTATGAGGAGATTTGTCAAATATCTGAACTACAGTGTCGCTTGAATTTTTCTTCACCATCGCGCAGACTTGCTGGTCCTCCTCTAATTTGCCATAATTTGAATTAGAGTTTATCTCTGTTGCTTTGAAAATCCCCTCATATTTCATAGGCAAAATCTCTGTAAAAGTAGATTGTTCAATCTGTTTAGTCATGAGAAAATCTTGTTGAATACTTTTAGCAAACCATTGGGTATCGCCATCTCTAGCTTCTTCATCGTTGATTGGAGTATCTGATTGTGCCTCGACGATTACTTTGGGAAAGCAGCTATGTAACATTTTGTCGAAAATCTTAGGTGAGTGATTATCGTCCAAATTAGCTGCAAAGTGAGAGGTATGTGTACTTGCATCTGTGTCGTGGCATGCAGTTGTAACAAAATAAATTCCTCAATTGCTTTGGGAAAGCCTTTTTAGGCATTTCATCGAACATATGCATGACCTCTGAGATTCCATCTTCAAAAATTAATTCAAACTCACAGAAGTTGGAAACATTACTCTTAGCAGTTAGAGGACTTACATAGGTCTCTGGTATTTCTAATGTTTCTGAACAATTAGAGTAAAATTGGAAATCAGTTGAACACCTTATTGAAGCAAGGGGAATCCATTTGTAATAATGCAGCTTCCGTTTCTCCGTAAAATGCTTCCAGTCGACGAATTGTTTGTTCCGATAGCCACCGGAACTATGCTAAAGCTTTGCCATCCAAGTAAGATGATGCTAAAGAGAGTTTAAATTCGTCGGCAATGGAGAAAAATTCAAAATACCTCTCCGCCTCTAAAACCCATGCCTCCGGCTTTCCACCACGGAACCGTCTTAATTCCATTGAAATTGGGTTGTCACGAAGAGTAGGTATTGCTGGACTGCGAACAATCCCCGGGTGGAATGGACGTTTTAGCCTCTTTCCCCACTAGCTCCATTAACAACAAACAAATATCGGCGAAATCCTTATAAAGAGAATCCTTTATTTCCTGAATTGAATCACGAATTGATTCATCGACGAAAGCCTTAAGTACTTTTTTTGTCCACCAATAGAGACCTCTAGATGAAAGCACCAATGTAACAAACGTGAAATAACCAATTCGCGCATAAGGAAACTCACTTGTAGTATTGCCCTTACTAAACAGAATTACAAGGAATAGCAATTGAAATGACATAGAAGAACTGATAAGAAGAAAGAGGTGAGAAACAGAGACCGATATAGAAGGGGATGAGGAAATCGGAGATACAGAGCAGAGATGAGAGAGAACACATTCAATTTTACAATTCGTATAATTCCTAAAACTGCTGATGACACCCTTTTATCTCCTTTGTCACGTACTCCCTACTCAACTTGGATCCCAAGCAAATGTATCGTTGGGCTGTCTAATTCCTTGTCCATATCGTGGTTTAGCCCCAGGCCCAATAGCTTGGCCAACCTTTGTCCAAATAACTGGCTCATAAGCATTATCTAACTTATCCATGTTCACAACACCTCGGCTTAATGAAAATATAATCCTAGCAATCATGAAAAGGAAAAATGATAGTAGAAAAGCTAAGAAGTAGTAACAATAACAAAAAAAATAAGATAACTTGACACAAAAAACTAGAAAACTAAGAACTAAGATTTAACAATTAAATTTAAATCTAGGTAAATTTGAAATAATGCGGGGTAGGCCCTTCCTTCTCAAAAAGGAATAATTTCATTTGCTAGCTTCCACTACCATTAAAATTTTCAGAAGAATCCAATCATAAGAGAGCTTAAATAAGAAATAATGTTGGTTGTACTGACAAATGTTAGCAGCTATCGATCTTATGGCCCCGGCTAGCCCATTTGAAAATTAAGGTTGTCACACCTCTTTTTAGTGAGTAATAGGGAATTTTTTCAATTATAGTGATATTATTCGAAATGAGAATATTTATTTAATTAGATTCGTCACTTGGAATAATTATTATGGTGTTCTAAGTCACCGGTTTATTTTAAAATCTCAAATCAAGGAAGTTGACTCTGTTTAAGTCCGCGAACATCAGAAGACCTGTAAGGAATTCTATTAACCCGGGAGAAGGTGTGAGGCACTCTCGAATTCTGTGATTTTTGGCACGGTCGCTTTAATCGTACCTGGCTTAATTAGTTGTTTAATTAAGCATTTTAGAACCTACGTACATTTTTCCTTTTACCGTTTTTAATTATGGGGTTTATGGATATATCTTTGAAACAGATCACATATGTATAAATCCTTTTATTGGGGCGCTAAAATCATGTCATGCATACGCGTACCTTGATTTATTTGAGAATTATAATTACGTCACGCAAACGTATCCATACTCACGATAATAGATTAAAAAACGTGCCTAAAGCATTCTAACGTATTCATGGTTGTTCATTTCCTAAGTTTGGGATTATTGCAAGGCCTTGAGTTATAGAAAGTATGAAAAAAATAAAGTAAATTAATTATGCAGAGGTGGGATAGCTTATTTAAGTATATACTAAAGTTATCGAGCCTCACAAATTGAATGCATTTTCGTCCATACTCTCTTCCTCTTCTATTAGCTCGAACTCTTATTTTAATGTCAAATGTAATTCTCATCGCTCGAGATCGAAACCCATGGCCTACTTATGAACAACAATGTATATGAAATCCAAATAACCAACCACTGCCAACAAATATTCTAGAGATATTAAAGTATTCAAATCATTTAGGAATTAGAACTAAGGATCAATTTCTTCAAATAGATTCCAAACAAAGCAAGAAGCATCAGGTAAGATATACATATAGACCCTCTGTTAACAAACAAGCAAAGTAGCGAGACTCGAATATTTTGAAATTAAGGATTGTTCTACAAATCGCAGCCGACAAATCTTAAACGCCTGATTCATATCTGTCCGTCCGTGCTTAATTTCAGCATTCACACTCTATCCTCAATGAGTGAACATTTCAGTATCAAAATACACGATTAACAGTCATATGGAGATAGACCTCACAGGCAAATCGAAATTCGGATCTGCTACTTGACTCTATATAAAATTAGTCACATAAAAACAAACAACAAGTAAGGATTTCATTGAAGAAAAGAGAGATTCAATCATTTCAAAAGTAAGAACACAAACTTAGAGGTGTGTACCTAGTATTCTGATGCACAAGCAAGAAAAATGGAAAAAGAGAACAACTAAGCTACGGCTACAAATGTAAAGCAAGACCGAAAATTAGGGCAAAATTGAAAATGGGGTTTTGATTGATGATCATTCAGATGAGTACAAGCACCTATATAGTCCCCACTACTCACTACAAGACAAGAGAATACAACTAATCCTGATAGGGACCTGAAGTGCCCCAACAGTAATAACTTCTGGACTAACGTGTAACTATGCAAACTTGTAACCTAAACTATTGAGGGACTGAAGTGTATAACTTATATTCTAACCCATTTAACCGATTATAACGGCTACGTATGACTCACCCAGCTCTAAGTACAACCTCCGCAAGCCATCTTCATTTCTTCTTGCATCATATTCGTGAACGGAATCAAAATGGCCAACTAGAGGCGAATCAGTGAAGGATGGAGCTCAGCTAAACAACCCTAGCAATACAACAACATAAGTTCTACAATGCTTCGACATAGAACAGCCTTAGAAAACCCAGAACCATGAACAACAACTTTCAATAATGACAGAAATTCGTTGTCTTAGTATATTTCCTTCTGTTTTTGTTTGCTTTTTTTCTTCTTTTGGCTCTTGAAATTTGTTTTAGATCCAGAATCCAATTTTGGGAATAATTTTCAACTTGCTTTTTAAGGGGAGATGTGGGTAGATTTCACGACCCCAAAACCAACCCGGTCGTGATGACGCATATCGTGGAACTAGGCAAGCCTACACTCTTAACCAATTCGATTTCTATCATAACAATATTTAAATATTACCCGTTTTCATCAGAGGAAAACCGAAATAAAAGATAAAATCAAACCCAAAATACTGTAGAAAAACAAAGGAAATTCCTAACTCTAGTGTCACTAAGTCATGAGCCATACTAAAACTGTGCCAAAATACATCAAGACAACATTTGTTTGGGAAATAACTAACAAAAATACACAAAGGAAGATAGGGAAGAAGAAAGGCGGGTCTGCGATCGTCAACCGGCTACCTCGCTCTCTTTTGAGATGGACCGCAACAATCGATCAACTGGCACTATCATGACTTGGGATACCCGAATCTGCACACAAGGTGCAGGGGTAACGTGAGTACACTAACTCAGTAAGTAACAAGCCCAAACTGTGGGTTGAGAGTTAGTGACGGACTAAACCTCCACATTTATGACAAAATCAATGTACAAATATTTAGGCATGCTTTCAGTTAACTAGACAGATCAAAGTGATAAGATAAGTACCGTTCCGAACAGTTTAACGTATATAACTCAACGTATTCTACATGCCAATGCATCAACAGTATGAAATGCACAATGTGAACCCACTCTCAATCCCAGAATATATACACATCAGACAAAAGTCACTCAGTACTGAGGAAGGCCGATCCAGCCCTATGGAGAAGATCCATCTTCAGATAATGATACACCTCACAACCACTCGGTACTGTATATGGCTCCATGGATAAGGAAATATCCATCCCAGAATACATATACACATCACTGGCATCAGTCGCTCAGTACCGAGGAAAATATGCCAATCCAGCCTCATGGAGAAGATCCATCTCAAAATATACACTTCGGACAAGATCCATATTCAGGGAAGATCCATCCCTCAAATATAAACACTTCGGACAAGATCCACCCCTCAAATATCACTGCGCTCACTGGGGGTGTGTTACAGACTCAGGAGGGGCTCCTACAGCCCAAGCGCTAACATAAGCCAGATCCAGGCATAATCAATATAACATGTTACGGCGTGCATCCCGATCCCATATCTGTCACTCAATATCAGGCTCAGTCATCATTCTCCAGTTTCGCTCACATGGGCTCACAATGCATGAACTAGCCCGAATCAATGATACAATGTACAAAACAACAATTACCGAGATTAAGACATGATATGATATGCAATGACAGTACTGAGTATATAATATCAATGAAACATATGAGATGACAGCAATAAACGACCACTCGGGTCTCAACAAATCAGTGTGAAGCCTTAACATAATATCTAACATGATTTTTAGCATGTTTGCATTAAGACGACCGCTCGGGTATCAACAGTATCGGCGTGAAGCCTTAACATAGTATTTAGCATGATTTCTAGCACGTTCACATCAATCACATTGACAGAAGCACATATATCAACAAGAGAGAACCAATAAACGGTGTCATGGAATGAACCAGGTCACAAGTCTCACGGTGCACGCCCGTCACTTGGCATGTGCGTCACCTAATTCTAATCACGTAACACGTAGTTCAGGGTTTCTAACCCTCAGAACTATGTTTGTAAGTGTTACTTACCTCAATCAAGCCAAAACTCACGTTACTTACCTCAATCAAGCCAAAACTCTACTTCGCAATGCCCTTTCCGCTCGACTCGGCCACTATTCGCCCCGCATCTCAATGTGTTTCCCATTAAATCCCTCTTCAAAATCCCTCAAAAGCTTCAATCCCGTCTTCAAAAATGGTGGAAATAAGCAAAAATTTGCGAAGTGTAACTTATATAGGCTCTGCCAGAGGTTCCGCACCTACGGACACAATTATCGCACCCGCGGTCCGAGGTGCGCATCTGCGGAACTCATTTACGCCTAAATTCACACCGGCGGGCTCGCAAGTGCGGTCCCTTCTTCGCTTCTGCAATAAAGCCCCAGTTCTCCAATACTCGCACATGCGACTCGCTTCCAGATCTTCGATGCTCGCACCTGCGGTCCCCTATCCGCAAGTGCGGCCACACCAGAACAGCAACACCAGCTGCATTTTTTTTCCAAGTTCAAACTCTCCGATAGCCATCCAAAATCATCCCGAACCCCTCGGGGCCTCAACCAAATATACCAACGCGTCATATATCATCCCACGAACTTAGTCGACCCTTCGGAGTGCCCAAAACAATATCAAAATACCGAATTAACCCCGAATTCAAGCCTAAAGATTTCTAAACTTCCAAAATTTTCCAACAATGCCGAAACCAACCAAACCATGCCCGAATTACCTGAACTTTTGCACACACATCACATACGACACTACGAACCTATTCTAGCTTCCAGAATTCCATTCCAACCCTGCTATCAAATTTTCCACTACTGACTAGAAATCGCCAAAAATCCAATCCAAGCCTAATTCTACCATGGACCTCTGAATAATATTCCGAACACGCTCCTAAGTCCCAAATCACCTAACAAAGCTATCCGAATCATAAAATCATTTACTTATAAGTCAACTTCCAGTTGACTTTTCCAACTAAATAACCAAATTAAGAAACTAAGTGTCCAATTTCTCTCCACAATCACTCTGAACCCGATCCAACCGGCCCGACACGACATAATAGAGCTGAACAACAAATAATGAAGCAGAAATAGGGAAAAACGAGGCTAAACTCTTGGAATGACCGATCAGGTCGTTATATTCTCCCACTCTTAAACAAACGTTCATCCTCGAATGTGCCAAGAGTTGTTCTAAAAGCCATCAAACTACCGGATAACCTTACACGCACATACCCGGGGTGATCCCACGGCACCCTGTCCCGTAGATCTGATAACACCACACATTCGAATTTTTTTTTCATCCAACCTAACCGTAAGCCTTAGAATCCCAATTTTCACATCCGAACCTATCTATAAGATCAGAATCACGCATCCACACACTGTATAAGTCTGAACAAGCTGTATCCAACCATAGCCATAACTCAAGATGAAATCACATGATATCCCACCTATCTCAAAACACTCGTAGCGATAATTTCTAATCGCAGCAATTGCCCAAGCAACCCAATACCAGTAATAAACCTATTATCAAACAGAGACCCGTTCTAACAACTTCATATACTGCCAATGATGAAGAAAACGCGCAGAAACCCCTAAGTATTCGTTGGGTCAACAAGTGATGGAACTCCCTTTCTTCGATAGGAAATATAGCAAAATCTCTAAGCCAATCAACATCAATATCCTCCCAACATGCTGAAATCGAATCCGATAGTATTCATTATAGATCCTAATGACCTCATCTCATCCAACACGACTGCTCTAGTGACATGACACATCGATACAATCTAAAACCACAACCCGTGCGACCCGCGCACCAATAAGCGACATTCCAAATGTACTCAAATCATGAAAAATGACTCAAATGAGAGAGCTGTACCGCAAGCTCACCAGTACTACCACAACACAATGTTGAGAATCCATCATACATCATAGAACCAGAACACACGAATCTAACCCGAATGATCATACCTCCACATAACTTCACTGCAAAGTGTGACCCTAACCAAACACTGGTCCACATGAGACACCTCAAGTCACCATGCTCAAAATCATCAAATAAATCACCATAACCACGGAGAAGTAAATGACGCAATGCCATGCCAGCCCAAAAGAACATATCCAATGCGCCATTAATCATGCAACACCCAATTAGTGATATCAGTTACCTAGTCATCCGAATATGTCCATGCTGCCTAAGAATTTATGACCTTCCTTCCAAAACTGAACCGTGACCTCACACATAAGAATCTCAACCCTACACACATACTGCATATACCGTGCCATCCTATGAACGATACGACAAACCTCAAATCTACTCTGAGTCGCAAGCAACTACATACTCAATCAATTAAGATTTTCCATTTGATTTCATTCTGGAGAAAATTACAATATGCCACATGCTCATCACGCCAGTAAAAAAATATATTTCTCTAACCATGGTAGAATCCATCAAGGACTCTCCAAATCCCATTTGCGCAAAATCAAACCGTCAGGACTGAATCCTTCTAGCTCAACCCAGCTACGCAGTTCACCAAAAACCAAAGAGCATTTCCACGAGACACCTGTAGAAACTCATTACCTCATAAGCACCCAAAGAACTAACCATAACCCTTACCATGTCGATCCGACCTATCACCAAGCTGTCCTATTTATCCAAGTTCCTTCTGAATTACCTTCGAACTGATACTTCTCCTTGCCATAATACCACAATTCTCAACCCAGACTCAGCACACGAGACCCAAGCATAAAACCACACCGTCTAAGGCTCATAAGCCGCTGAATACTTTCTCAAATATCTCCAAAAGCACCACATCTCAAATACGGACTCAAAAAGGACTTCCGATGAATTTAAGCTATTCTTTCCTCCCATGATACCGGAATGTAGAATCCACAATGATATAGAAATATCACAATTCTAGATGACTTCCAATGAAAATCTCAGTTTCCAGCCAAATACACATCTTGAAGATTCCCAATTATATATAAACCCTAAATCCATCAGAACCATTCTCGAGAGTGACCCACTCTATGCAATTCTCAATTAAACTGATCAAACAGGTCGAACGACCTGTACCCCATTAACACACCAACACCCAAGGGAGTAACCCACACCCCTAAGCAACCAGGCAAATTCCTACTCCGCATGCACTACACCCTTTACAAATACAACTCAAACATCCAATAAAACCCAATTACCCATAGAGTATATTACAACCTATATCCAAAAATTTCCATTACTCGAGTCATTCTCAAACTCCACTTCTACAGGTAATAACTGATCCACCAGTATACCCCAGACTGAAACCAATACAACACATAATCGGGCAACTAACTAATCATTAGCGTCCCTCACTTGGATCAAAGCCGTAGATCAAAATAAACAATAACTCACAATACCCATACGTTGTCACCGCCTCAATACCGCAACGAGATTCAACTAAATCCTTCGTAAGATCATATAACAAAAACCATCTAATATCTCAAATTGTCTACAAATCTCGTATTCACCATTGTAATAGTCATGCCAACTTCCCCAAGCGGTCTGAACTCAAATTGCAACATATATCTTTTACTGGCTAAAGAGAACTTGTTATAAAACAACATAAGGACCACACAACCCCAGGACACCCCGTAGGAGATAACCCCGCCTGCTTAGCCTTAAACTGATATCTCTCTATACCCTTCCAAAATCGTGGCTATTACACGATCACTTATCCTCAAGCATTAAAACACATCCCATGACTATCCTCGAGGCATCATAATACGCAGTATAAGAACCTGAAGTTGATGGCAGAACTAACACTGAAGTTGTGGTCAAAGTAGTCTTGAGCTCTAAAAGCTCTCCCACACTCGTCTGACCATCTGAATACCCTCACGGGACACCACCTTCCCCAAGAATGCTACTGAACTGAGCTCAAATTCACACTTGGATAAATTTTCATAAAGCCCCTCCTCCCTAAATATCTATAACACCATCCTCAAATGCTGAGTATGCTCCTCCTGGCTACATCGGTACGCCAGGATGCCATCAATGAATACAATAATGAAGGAGCCCAAATACGGTTGGGATACACTGTTCATCAAATGCATGAACGCTCCTGGGGCATTGGTCAGCCCAAAAGACCTCATCAGGAACCCATAACACAACATGAAAATCTACTTCACTACACAACTAAACTACAGGAAAGGTCCTTGAATACACTCACAACTCGAGGCCATATGCCAACTCAAGACAGAATTCAAACACTCTATAATTCTTGCTACATCTCCAACAATCTGAACACATCTCACCATCAAATCACACTCACCACATAGTCATCCAGTCACAAAATCCCACCAATAAGGATACGACGGATATATAAGTCCTAAATGCACGTGCTCACACAATACAAATCTCAGCACTCAAGCCACAGACAAAACCCGGCCTCAAGTCCTCCAGACTGGCCCATTGTCAACATGCTAAAATCACATCTCACACCTCACCCATGGAAACCACAAGTCTTCGATGCACAGCTGATACCGAGCGCTCACGTGCGCATTCGAATGCATGAAAGGAATTCAAAGAGTTACATTTGGCTGAATAAATGGAATTGCACGACAAGAATTCAAGAATATGAGATTTTTTCCTAAGGGTTCCGCAGCCTCTTGAAGATAAGTACATACGTCTCCGTACTGATTCGCAAGACTCTACTAAACCTGCTCATGACTTGTGAGACCTATGTAACCTAGGCTCTGGTACCAACTTGTCACGACCCCAAAACTAACTCGATCGTGATGGCGCCTATCGTGGAACTAGGAAAGCCTACACTCTTAACCAATTTGATTTCTATCATAACAATATTTAAATATTACCCATTTTCATCAGAGGAAAATCGAAATAAAATATAAAATCAAACCCAAAATACTGTAAATAGAAAAAAAATCCCAAAATTTGGTGTCGCTAAGTCATGAGCCATTTTACAACTGTGCCAAAATACATCAAGACAATGTTTATCTGGGAAATAACTAACAAAAATACATAAAGGAAGATAGGGAAGGAGAAAGGCGGGTCTGCGATCGCCAAGCAGCTACCTCGCTCTCTCCGAAGATGAACCGTATCAAACGATCAACTGGAACTATCGTGACCTGGGATACCTGAATCTGCACGATTATTACCTAATATAATAATGTGAATTATTATTATAATACCTCACAAACAAGATTCTTTCAGCCCTGAATGTCTTTCCTTCTGCCTCCTCGGTTCAACAATAGGATTCAATCTTCTCGTTAAGCAAGATCTTAGTCATTTCGCCTTTGTGTGACAAGGTGCAGGGGGTAATGTGAGTACACCAACTCAGTAAGTAAGAATCCCAAACTGTAGGATGAGAGGTAGTGACGGACTAAACCTCCACATTTATGACAAAATCAATGTACAGAAATTTAAGCATGCTTTAAGTTAAATAGACAACTCAAAGTGATAAGATAAGTACCATCTCGAACATTTTAACGTATATAACTCAACGTATTCTACATGACAATGCATCAACAGTATGAAATGCACAATGTGCTCCCACTCTCAAATACTCATCCACTCAATACTGTATATGTCCCGCATGGCCCATGGAAGATCCATCCCAGAATATATACACATCAAACAGAAGTCACTTAGTACTGAGGAAGGCCGATCCAGCCCTATGGAGAAGATCCATCTCCAGATAATGATACACCTCACAACCACTCGGTACTGTATATGGCTCAACGGCCCAGGGAAGATCCATCCCAGAATACGTATACACATCACTGACATTAGTCGCTCAGTACCGAGGAAAACAGGCCAATCCAGCCTCACGGTGAAGATCCATCTCAAAATATACACTTCGAACAAGATCCATGTCCTGGGAAGATCCATCCCTCAAATATAAACACTTCGGACAAGATCCATCCCTCAAATATCACTGCGCTCACTAGGAGTGTGTTACAGATTCTGGAGGGGCTCCTACAACCCAAGATCTAACATAAGCCAAACCCATGCATTATCAATATAACATACTGCGGCGTGCAACCCGATCCCATATCTGTCACTCAATATCAGGCTCTCGGCCTCACTCAGTCATCACTCTCTAGTCTCGCTCACATGGGCTAACAATGCATGAACTAGCCCGAATCAATAATACAATGTACAAAACAACAATTACCGAGACAGAGACATGATATGATATGCAATGACAAGACTGAGTATATAATATCAATGAAACACATGAGATGAGAGCAATTAACGACCACTCGGGTCTCAACAACATCGGCATGAAGCCTTAACATAATATCTAGCATGATTTCTAGCATGTTAGCATTAAGACGACCGCTTGGGTCTCAACAGTATCGGCGTGGAGACTTAACATATTATTTAGCATGATTTCTAGCATGTTCACATCAGTCACATTGACAGAAGCAGAGATATCAACAAGAGAGAACCAATAAATGATGCCATGGAATGAACCAGGTCACAAGTTTCACGGTGCACGCCAGCACGCTCGTCACTTGGCATGTGCGTCACCCAATTCTAATACATAACACGTAGTTCAGGGTTTCGAACCCTCATAACCAAGTTTGGAAGCGTTACTTACCTCAATCAGTCCAAAACTCTACTCTGCAATGCCCTTGCCGCTCGACTCGGCCACAATTCGCCCCGTATCTCAATGTGTTTCCCCTTGAATCCCTCTTCAAAATACCTCAAAAGCTTCGATCCCGTCTTTAGAAATGGTGGAAATAAGCAAAAATTCACAAACTGCAACTTATATAGGCTCTGCCAGAGATTCCGCACATGCAGACACAATTCTCGCACCTGCGGTCCCAGGTGCGCATCTGCGGAACTCACTTACGCCCAACTTCGCACCTGCGGGCTTGTAGGTGCAACCCCTTCTCCGTTTTTACGCTAAAGCCCCAGGTCTCCAATACTTGCACCTGCGACTCGCTTTCGCATCTCCGATGCTCGCACCTTCGGTCCCCTATGCGGAGGTGCGGCCACACCGGAACAGCAGCACCAACTGCATTTTTTTCCACGTTCAAATTCTAAGATAGCCATCCGAAATCATTTCGAGCCCCTCGGGGCCTCAACCAAATATACCAACGCGTCATATATCATCCCACAAACTTAGTCGATCCTTCGGAGCACCCAAAACAATATCAAAACACCGAATTAACTTCCAAAATTCGCCAACGATGCCGAAACCAACCAAACCACGCCCGAATTACCTGAAGTTTGCACACACTTCACAAACAACACTACAAACCTATTCCATCTTCCGAAATTCCATTCCGACCCCGATCTCAAATTTTCCACTGCCGACTGGAAATCGCCAAAAATCCAATTTCGCCAATTCAAGCCTAATTCTATCACGGACCTCCGAATAAATTCCGAGCACGCTCTTAAGTCCCAAATCATCTAACGAAGCTATCCGAACCATAAAAACCAAATTTCGAGATCATTTACTTTTAAGTCAACTTCCAGTTATCTTTTCCAACTAATTAACCAACTTAAGAGACTAAGTGTCTCATTTCTCTCCACAATCACTCCGAACTCGAGCCAACCGACCCGACACAACATAATAGAGATGAACAAAAAATAATGAAGCAGGAATAGGGAGAAACAAGGCTAAACTCTCAGAACGATCGACCGGGTCGTTACAGTAGATTAGGGGTGTTCAAAACCGAACCGAAATCGAAAATCGAACCGAAACCAAAGCTTAGTGGCTTATTGGTATCGAGTTAAAGGTTTAACGGATGAGGAATGAATTGAAATTTTTTTATTAATGACTTATCGGCTTGGGGACAGATTATTCAATTTTCTTAATGGATAATCTGTTAACCCGTTAAGAATATATATATATATATATATATATATATATATATATATATATATATATATAGAGAGAGAGAGAGAGAGAGAGAGAGAGAGAGATCATTTTTATCCATATTACTGATCTGGACAATTGTACGAAGTGCAATGTGAATTCTACTGATTTATTTTTATCCATAAATATGAATCGATATTTTTGGATCTTGTTTCTTCTAAGTAGTGGGTTAATTAGTTATCTGGGCAGAGGTGTTGTCTAGGGGTGGGCATATATAGGGTAAAACCAATAACCCTATCTGTTAATTCTTTATTGGGTTATCGTTATTGGGTTAACGGTTTGGTAACCGGTTAAATTTTTTTTATTGGGTTATCGGTTCGAGCTCGGTTTGCAATTTTATTATCGGGTAAAAATCGATAACCCAATAAGAATGAAATAATTTACTAATTTACCCTTACCTATATACATACTGTACTAGCCCTAGGGCTTTATTTTTATAATTCATCTTCATCTTCAAACTTCAGTTGTCCGCCGCACCCTATTCAGTCACCAGTTCTCCGCCTATCCGCCAGACTTAATTTCTCCGCCAGTGCCTCACCAGTCTCCGCCAGTGACCGGTCTGCCTCACCAGTCACCACGGCTCACTCCCTCACCGTCAAACTCAGGCCGACACTCCTAAATCGCATCGTGTAAGTTTTGGCTCAGGATTTTTTTTCTTGCTTCTTGTGAATTGTTTTGATTTTGCTTACTCTTGTTCTTCTCTCATCAGCCCTAGGGCTTTATTTTCATAATTCATCTTCATCTTTAGTTGTCCGCCGCAACCCTACCCACCAGTTCTCCGCCAAACTTAATTTCTCCGCCAGTGCCTCACCAGTTCTCCCCCAATCTGCCTCACCAGTCACCACGGCTCACTCCCTCACCGTCAAACTCAGGCCGGCACTCGTCAATCGCATCGTGTAAGTTTTGGCTCAGGATTTTTCTGTTTGCTTCTTGTGGATTGTTTTGATTTTTGCTTACTCTTGTTCTTCTCTCATGTTTGGCTTTTTATGTTGATGATTATGTTTTTCTTTGATAATTTACTGAAGATTGTTTTTTACTCGTTAATTCTGTTTTTTTTGCTAAAACTTCTCTTGCTAAATCTGGTTGATGTCTTTGTTTATATAAAACTTAATTATGAATCTGGAGTTGTTTGGGAACCTAATAAAGTACAAATCATTCCATTAGGGCTAACTGTTGTATATGCTTGCCTTGGACTGTTTTGAACATTACTGAGATAATTGTTGAAGTACTATGAATCCAGTTAAAGATTCCAAAATGTTGTGCCCTTAAAATAAGTACAAAGATCGTGAAACATGTTGCTCAGCTAGTGTGTGTGTGTGACTATGTGTTGCTATTGTTGCCTCGCTGCTTGATTCCTTTTAAATTTAAGCTCACAGTGACACAAACGGATGGCTGAAAATATGATGATTGATAAGGTAATTGGTGAAAGTGGAGCTTCTAATTCAAATGCGACATCACAATCTCAATCAGTTCAATCGACATTAAAGAGACAAAGAAAAAATAGGTCTCCAGCATGGGAACATTTCTGATTTCTGTTGGGAAATACAGCTGTGTAGCTGAAATATTTCTGATTTCTGTTGGGAAATACATCTGTGTAGCTGAAATATTTATGATTTCTGTTGGGAAATACAGCTGTGTAGTGTGTATCTGAAATATTGAACTTTTTTATCAATGGCAAAGAACTATTAGTTGTGTTGTGTTAGATAGCCGTGTAGCTGAAACAGTGAACTGTTGTGTTAGTTGATTTATTATGGTGCACACTGCACAACGATATAGTGTAATATTAAGTGTAAACAATTGTAACTGGCAGTTTGTAGTGTAATATTAAGTGTAAACAATTGTAACTGACATTTTGTAGTGTAATATTAAGTGTAAACAATTGTAACTGACATTCATTATATAGTGTATCTGGCAGTTTGTTTTTTTAGTTTTAATATATTGTAAATTTTTTAATAGTTTTATCTTATCGGGTAAACCGATAATCGAACCGATAATGATCGATAACCGATTAACCGATAACCGATAACCGATAACAAATATCTTATCGGTTTGGTTATCGGGTTATGATATTTGTAAACCGATAACCGATACGCAAAACCGATAATGTTCAAAACCGAACCGACCGATGCCCACCCTAGTGTTGTCCAAACATGTTTTTAATTATTACTCCCAATCTCTCCCTCTCTTTCTCTCTCTATATATATAAAGTAGGGAAATTAAAAGACAAGTTGGCACCTCTCCTTGATCAAAGATTCTATTTATCTATTTTCTCCTTTTTTTTGAATTTTTCTTTTTCTTTCCCACTTTCATGCCTTTTTATGCTTTCTAGATGCAATTAGAGGAAGACAGCCGTTTCAATACTCTTAATTAATTTTTCTTAATTACACCTCCCTCTATTTCTCTTCTTACTACAGCGGTTACATTTTGTATGGAAAGGACATTGGAATATTTAAAGATCCTACTTTGGCATCCTTACATTTCAAGGTGTACCAGTTATTTTTACTGTTCTTTTTCGTTGTTGTTTGTCTTCTTCCTCCTCATTCTTTGTTTTGATTTAGTGCTTTGGCATCATTCTTGCCTATGCCCGTTTGACTTGGTTCATCATCATAAGAGATATTAGCAAAGTACGAGAAAATTCTTATAGGTGGTAGTTCTTTCGAATTTAGAACTATGTTGTTGGACAAGAAATTATATTTACATAATATTCTCCTGTTGAGTTTGAATTATTGTATTTTCTATTGCAGTGAATAAAAATTGCGGCAGAAGAGAATCAATGTGATTACCATTTCTCGTATTTGTACTAACTATTTTAGTATTTTTTTAATTTCAAATATACCATAAAATTAAAGTACGTTAAAAACGAAGGACAAGAAGAAGCCCCGATCAGGAGGATACTAAGCAAATTTCATAACTGCTAATATTGTGTTGTGTGTGTATATATATATATGAGAAGTAAAGGTTTATATTGTTGTATGAAAGTCCCACCACAAAGTAGACTTAAATTAAGAAATTGATGCTGGCTTCAGTATTTTTAATACCTTTTTGCTTGCTTTTTAAAATGTTTTTTTAAAGATTTTGATTTTGCCAACCTTTCCTATAATTGATGTTTATTATTGTGTAATAGTGTCTGCTTGGAGTTACTGATGAGCAAAAAAGATCGAGGAAAGTCTAAATAGCAAGAGGTCGTCATTTTTATTGTGTGCTCAGTCTTGATGGAATTTGTGAACACTTGAAGAGAGTGAGAGGAACAATGGCACATACCACAGAGTATTTAGCCAGTTTAAGAATAATCGTACATTTCTAACAATAGCAAATTTAAGAGTCATTTAATTTCTTATTCCTCTTAATTACTCTTCTTTGCTATTCGGCCACTCCATTTCTTATGAATTTAATGTATACTGAATGTGGTATTCATTTGAAATATGAAATGTATTTTTTAATTTTTTTTTGTTTATACGTATTTAATAAAAACAAGACACCATGATTTAGGGAATCATACTATTTTTGCAATTTTTGTGTTGCGCCTTTAATACCTTCCCTCGCTTCCTATTCTTTATCAACTAGCTTCTTTACTTTTTTCATTTTAAAGGTTTTTTCGTGCTTATTATAGCTTTTCTAATTAACTTCGTTATTTATTTTATTTCTTCTTTATTATTCTAATGTGATAATTTTTTTAGATTAGCAAATGAAAAAAAACAAGGATCTAAATTAGTAAAGTGATAATATAGCGAAGAGGAGAAATGTCACTATCCAATTGTCCCCTCCGTGAGTTGTCGTGACGGCACCTAGTCTCTACGACTAGGTAAGCATAACACTTTGCGAAAATGAAACAAAAACATGAACATTAACTACTAGCGGTAATAAATATCTAATAAGCAATTGAATGTCACTCAGCATATACAATTATCACTTCTGAAATGTATAAAATAATTCCCAAAATCCGAAACACCACAAGTCACAAGCTACTAAGAAGTTTTAACTGTTCTATACATCATTTCTACGGAAAGAAGGAAAAATGGACATAAGGGGATAGAGGGGGACTCCGAGGATCTGCGGGCGCGGGCAGATATACCTTGAAGTCTCCAATAAGTAGCAGCGATTGCGACTAGTGATGACGCCGGTAAGATGCACCTAGATCTGCACACGAAAACTATGTGCAGGAAAGGGCGTGAGTACACCACAATGGTACCCAGTAAGTGTCAAGCCTAACCTCGGTCGAGTAGTGACGAGGTCGGGTCAGGGCTCTATTGGTATATAAATAATATAGCAAGACAAAAATGAAATATCGCAGTATAATTGAACAGGGAAGAAAATCATAGAAAACACAACAGCTCAGTACACAACAAAATGCAACAGGGGATCTCCCGAGATACCCTCTAGTAGTCCCAAACGTAAATGTGCAGGGGGATCTCCCGGAATATCGTTTTGCAGTCTCAAGTAAATATGCAAGACAGGATATCTCTCGGAATACCGTTCCGTAGTCCCAAAGTAAATATGCGGTACAGGGGGATCTCCCAGAATACTATTTTGTAGTCCCAAAGTAAATATGCAGCCAAACAATAGAATTCAATAGTTACGGCACGTAATCTTACAACTCAACCTAAGTACAAATTAAGAAAAGACAAGAAAAATACACTAAACATGTTGCACGTAGTTCAGGTAAACAGTTAAGGCAAGTAGGCATGCTATCTTTGTCTAACAGGATACTACACATGCTGATAAGGTACAAACAAAAGGGAAAACATGTTATTATTTAGTAAAAATTGGGTTTTACAACAATTAGCCCGAATACGTACTCGTCATCTCACGTACACGACGCTTATATATCAACAACAGTATCAATCCCAAGGAGAGTTCCCCCACACAAGGTTGGACAAGCTACTTACTTCGAACCAAGCTCAAATCAATCCAAAATAATGCTCTTTACGAATATCCGGCTTCAAATGGCCCAAATCTAGCCAAAACCAATTACATAATATAACTATAACTATAAGAAACTAATCTAACGAACGGAATAAAAGTTAAGGCAAGAAATTGGAAAATTGCTCAAAAAGCCTCCCCGAGTCCACGTCTCGGAATCGGGTAAAGGTCATAATTTATGAACATTCATTCACTCACGAGTCTAACCATACCAAATTTGCTCAAATCCGATATCCAAATCCCGATCAAAATCCCAAAATTTGGCCTAAGGACTTTTCCCAAATTTCCCCCAATTTTTCACTCCAAATCACTACCTAAATGATGAAATTAAAGACATAATAATGAGAATTAACCAAAACTAGGTAAGAATCACTTACCCTGAACACTCACGCAAGAATCTCTCCAAAAATTGCCTTCTACCGAGCTCCCAATTCAATTTTGTGATATGAACTCAAAACCCTCGATTTGAACATTTAATATGGCCAGTTAAACCGCGCATGCGGTTACTTAACAGCTTCTGCGGCTAGAGCTTCGCACCTGTGGATTTTCATTAAATATCCAGCCTCCGCACCTGCGCACATAGATCCGCGTATGTGGATGCGCTTCTGCGCTAACTCGCCCGCTTTTGCGGAACTTGACTTCCTCCCCAAAATACGCATCTACGATCAGCCTTCTACAGATGTGTCTACGCTTCTGCTGTTCACGTGTCGCATCTGCGACCCTGGCCTTCATACATAGAAATTCACCTGTGTCACGACTCGATTTACCCTCCGAAGGTGTCGTGACGGCACCTAATCTCTACGACTAGGTAAGCCTACTATAAAGGGGGAAAATTGAATTGAAACACAGGCAATAAAGGGGATAAGGGCAATGACATAAATAATGTATTGGCCGCTCGGCTATACAAAAATATAACTTCCCAAAATCCGGAATGTCACAGATAGTCACAAGCTTCTAACACTACTGTAGCTCTAGCAAAAAAAATTGGAAAGTACATAAGAACATCTCTACAAGATAGAATGGAAGGAGACTCAGAGGATTTTGCGGTCGCGGCAGAAATACCTTGTAGTCTCCTGGAATCAGCAGCCACGACTAACCACGAGGCTGATAGCTCGTACCTGGATCTGCACAAAAAACATGTGTAGGAAAGGAAATGAGTACACCACATTTGGTACCCAATAAGTGCCAAGCCTAACCCCAGACGGGTAGTGACAAGGTCAGGTTAAGGATCTACTGGATTTCTATGTAAATCAATTTAAAACAGTACAAAGATAGGTAATGTATACAGTAAAACAGTTTAAGAAAAACAATATAAGTTCTACAGTAAAGAGAGGCCTCGGCTCAACACAATATACATCACAAAGTGGAATCTCCGGGATACCGTCCCGTAGTTCCAAATGATTATGCAGTACAGGGGATCTCCCGAAATACGTCTGTAGTCCCAAAATAAATATGTAGTACATGGGGATCTCCCGGAATACGTCTATAGTCCCAAAATAAATATGTAGTACAGGGGGATCTCCCAGAATACGTCTGTAGTTCCAATTTAAATATGCTATGCATGATGAATCAAAATAAATATGCAGTACATGGGAATCTCCCGGAATACGTCCGTAGTTCCAATTTGAATATGCTATGCAGGATGAATGACAAGCATAACATCGAAATCACACGGTTTATACTAATCACAGATAAGGCATATAAGGGCTTAACTAAACATGGCGCACAAAAAAAAAAGTAGACAATTAAGCGCGTAAGCATGCTTTCCTAATCTAAACTAAACAATATATCATATGAGATCAAGTTCATAGAAGAGAAAACAATTTATGTTTTAGTAAGGAATAAAATGAGATTTTTGAAACAACGGCCCGCCTACGTACTCGTCACCTCATGTACACGGCGCCCACACAACATTTTATCATCAAATATCCTAAGGGGAGAGTCCCCAACACAAAGTTAGGTAAGCCACTTACCTCGACTGCTCAAATCAACCCGGGATCACGTTCTTGCCACGAGTACTAAAATCCAAATGGCCCGAATCTATTCAAGTAAGTTTGATAATGTGAATATCATTACAAGAAACTAGTTCAACAAATAAATTTGAAGCCTAAGTGCGAAATTAGGGAAATTCCCCAAAAAGTCTCCCAGGCCCACGACTCAGAATCGGGTGAAAGTCACAAATTCCGAACACCCATTCACTCACGAGTACACTCAACCAAAAATCATCACAATCCGACGTCGAAATCTCACTCAAAACTTGAATTCTCAATTGGGGGACCTTTCTCTCATTTTCAAACACTTTCCCATCATTTCTCCCTAATTAGATTGAAGAATTCACTATAGATTGATGAAATACCAAAAATCATCACAATCCGACGTCGAAATCTCACTCAAAACTTGAATTCTCAATTGGGGGACCTTTCTCTCATTTTCAAACACTTTCCCATCATTTCTCCCTAATTAGATTGAAGAATTCACTATAGATTGATGAAATACCAAAAATCATCACAATCCGACGTCGAAATCTCACTCAAAACTTGAATTCTCAATTGGGGGACCTTTCTCTCATTTTCAAACACTTTCCCATCATTTCTCCCTAATTAGATTGAAGAATTCACTATAGATTGATGAAATACAAGGGAAATAGGATTAGGAATTGTTACCTATTGATCTCCTCTTCAAAATCCTCACAGAATCGCCAAATCCCGAGCTCCAATTGATTTTAGAAATTATGAAGTCCAAACCCTCGAATTGCCTATTTCTGCCCAGCGATTTCCGCTTCTGCGGCCAATTGGACTGCCGCACCTGCGGAAAATGCATCGCAGGTGCGAAAACTCATTAATTGGGATGGGGCCGCACCTGCAGTCTCCCAGCCGCACCTACGGACCTAGCTGGCCTTGGGCAACACCGCACCTGCGCAACCCCTTATTGCACCTGCGTGTACGCACCTGCGTGTCCGCACCTGCGGCTCCTCTTCGGCAGGTGCGAGACACCAGAACTAGAAACTTCAGCTATAGGCTTAAGTCAAAAATCTTCCCGTTTGAGCATCCGAAACCCACCCGAGGCCCCCGAGACCTCAACCAAAAAACCACCAACCAGTCCTAATACCTCATTCGAACTTAGTCGAGCCTTCAAACCACATCACATAACACCAAAAATCACAAATTATACATGGATTCAAGCCTAAAAACTTAGAATTTTCCCAAATCCACAACGATGCTGAAACACGTCAAAACTATTCTGAATGACCTGAAATTTGACACACAGGTCACAAATGACACTATGGACCTACAACCACTCTCGAAATCCCATTCCGAGACCGATATCAAAATTTCACCTATCGGCCGAAATCACCGAAATTCTAACTTTCGCCAACTCAAGCCTACCTCTACTACAGAACTCGAAACCACATTCCGGATGCGCTCCTAACCTCGAAATCACTCAACGGAGCTAACGGAGTCGGCGGAACTCCATTCCGGACCCGACTTCACACAGTTACACCCACGGTCCAATTTCTAAGGCTTAACACATAATTAGGGACTAAGTGTACCAAAACTCTCAGAATTTCATAGCCAATCACTACGGCAAGTCCCAAAAGCAGAAACAAACGTGGGGAAAGCAATTATTAGGGGATCGGGGCTCTAACTCTCAAAATGACTGGCTGGGTCGTTACAACCTGTAACCTCATCCTCGCTTCTGCGGGGCCGTACCTGCGAACTTCCCACCGCAAGTGTGGAAATACCAGAACCAGCAAACTTCAGATTATGCTCAAGTCCAAATTTTCATCCGTTAAGCACCTGAAACTCATCCAAGGCCACCGGGACCTCAACCAAACATACCAACCAATCCTAAAACACCATATGAACTTAATCAAACCTTCGAACTCAAAATAACATCGAAACACCAATTTACACCCGGATCCAAGCCTAAGGAACTTCTAAACTTCCGAATTCTACAATCGACACCGAAACCTATCAAACCAAGTCTGATTGACCCCAAGTTTTGCGCACAGGTCATAATTGACACTACGAACCCACTCCATCTTCCGGAAATCCATTCCAAACCCGATATCAAAATTTCCACTACCGGCCAAAATTGCCAAAATTCTAATTTTTGCCAATTCAAACCTAATTCCACTACGGACCACCAAATCACATTTCGGACGTGCTCCTAAGTCCAAAATCACCTAACAGAACTAACTAAACCATAAAAATTCAAATTTGAGGTCGTTTACCCACAAGTCTACATCCGGTTGACTTTTCCAACTTAAGCTTCCAAATAAGAGACTAAGTGTCTCAATTCACTCAGAAAATCAAAAGGAACCATCCTGGCAAGTCACAATAGCACAAATAGATACGAGGAAAACAGTTAATGGGGGATTAGGGCCATAACTCTCAAGACGACCGGCCGGGTCATCACATCCTCCCCCTCTTACAATAATCATTCGTCCTCGAACGAGTATAGGGACATACTTGAAGCTGTGAAAAGATGAGGATAATGACTGCGCATATCCTGCTCGGTCTCCCAACTCGCCTCCTCGACCGGCTGACGCCTCCACTGAGCCTTTACTAAAGCAATGTTCTTTGACCGTAGTTTTCTGACCTGGCTATCCAAAATATCCACTGGCTCCTCAACATAAGATAGATCCTTGTCCAACCAGACTGAGTTGAAATCCAATACATGAGCCGGATCACCGTGATACTTTCGGAGCATAAAAACGTGGAATACCGTATGAACCCCTGCTAGGCTGGGAGGAAAGGAAATATTATAAGCAACCTCCCGAACACGCCGCAACACCTCAAAAGGACCAATGTACCTCGGGCTCAGCTTGCCCTTCTTACCGAACCTCATAACGCCCTTCATAGGCGATACCCGAAGCAAGACCCGCTCTCCAACCATGAATGCTACATCGTGAACCTTCCAGTCCGCATAAATCTTCTGTTTGGACTGGGTTGTGTGAATTCTATCCTGAATCATCCTCACCTTATCCAGGGCATCCTGGACCAAGTTTGTACACAATAATCGAGCCTCGCCCGGCTCGAACCAACCCACTGGGGACTGACACTGCCTACCATACAGAGCCTCATACGGTGTCATCTGAATGCTGGATTGATAATTGTTGTTGTAGGGAAACTCTGCAAGTAGAAAGAATTGGTCCCATGACCCTCCAAACTACATCACACACGCACGGAGCATATCCTCTAGTATCTGAATGGTGCACTCGGACTGCCCGTCCTTCTGAGGGTGAAATGTCGTGCTCAGCTCCACTCCAGTACCCAACTCCTACTGTACGGATCTCCAGAACCGTGAGGTAAACTGCGCCACCCCGGTCAGAGATAATAGATATTGGTTTGCCATGAAGCCTGATGATATCACAGATATAGATTCGAGCCAGCTGCTCAGAAGAGTATGAAGTCATTACTGGAATGAAATGAGCTGACTTGGTCAGTCGATCCACAATCACCCAAATAGCACCGAACTTCCTCAAAGTCCGCAGGATCGAACTACGAAGTCCATGGTGATCCGCTCCCACTTCCACTCTGGGATCTCTAGCTTCTGAAGCAAACCACCCGGTCTCTGATGCTCGTACTTAACCTGCTGACAGTTGAGACACTGAGCCACAAACCCAACTATATCTTTCTTCATCCTCCTCCACCAATAGTGTTGTCTCTAATCCTGGTACATATTCGCGGCACCCAGATGGATGGAATACCGCGAGCTGTGGCCACCTCAAGAATCAACTCCCGAAGCCCATCCACATTGGGCACACATATCCGACCTTGCATCCTCAACACACCATAATCACCAATAGTCACATCTCTAGCATCACCTCGCTGAACCCTGTCCTGAAGGACGAGCGGATGGGGGTCATCATATTGACATTCCCTGATACGATCATAAAGAGAAGACCTAGAGATCATGAAATCCAACACTCGAATCGGCTCAAAAATATCCAATCTCACAAACTAGCTGGCTAAGGCCTGAACATCCAATACTAAGGGCCTCTCTTCTGCTGGAAGATATGCTAAACGCCCCAAACTCCACTATATTGGCCTTCCCCGAGTGGTACAAAATGGTGATGTCATAATCCTTAAGTATCCCCAACCACCTCCACTGACGCAAGTTTAGATCCTTTTGCTTGAACATGTGCTGCAAACTCCGGTGATCAGTGTAGATCTCACAAGAAACACCGTACAAATAGTGGCGCTAGATCTTCAGGGCGTGAACAATATATGCTAACTTAAGATCATGAACAAGATAGTTCTTCTCATGCACCTTCAACTGTCTGGAGCATAGGCAATCACCCTACCGTCCTGCATCAACACCGCGCCAAGACCAATCCGCGAAGCAACATAATAGACGGTGTAAGACCCCGAACCTATAGGTAATACCAATATTGGGTTGTAGTCAAAACTGTCTTGAGCTTCTGAAAGCTCTCCTCACACTCCTATGTCCACTGCATGGAGCACCCTTCTAGGTCAGCCTGGTCATAGGTGCTGCAATAGATGAGAATCCCTCTACGAACCGACGATAATATCATGCCAAACTAAGAAAACTATGGATCTCCGTAGCTGATGACAGTCTAGGCCAACTCTGCACCGCTTCCACCTTCTTTAGATCTACCTTGATCCCATCACTCGATACCACATGACCCAAGAATACCATTGAGTCTAGCCAAAACTCACACTTAGAAAATTTTGCATACAACCTCTTCACCCTCAAAGTTTGAAGCACAGTCCTCAGGTGCTGCTCATGATCTTCCCGATTCCGGGAATACACTAGGATGTCGTCAATAAACACAATGATGAAGGAATCAAGATAAGGCCGGAACACACTACGAATCAAATGCATAAAGGTTGTTGGGGTATTGGTCAGCCAAAAATACATGACAAGAAACTCATAGTGACCATATCTGGTCCTGAAAGTTGTCTTCGGGATATCCGGCTCCCGAATCTTCAACTGGTGGTAGCGTGAATGCAAGTCAATCTTGGGAAACACCCTGGCACCCTGTAACTGATCAAATAAATCATCAATGCGAGACAATGGATACCTGTTCTTCACTGTAACTTTGTTCAGCTGGAGATAATCAATACATATACGCATAGCACTATCATTCTTCTTCACAAACTAGACCGGATCACCTCAAGGTGACACACTTGGCCGAATGAAGCCCTTATCAAGAAACTCCTGCACCTGCTCCTTCAACTCCTTCAACTCAGGAGGAGCCATACGGTAAGGAGGAATAGAGACGGGTTGAGTGCCCGGCAACAAATCAATTCCAAAATCAATATCTCTGTCAGGCGGGATACCCGTAAGATCAGCTGGAAACACGTCTAAGAAGTCCCTCACTACTGGAACTGACTCAACTGTAGGGGTATCAATACATACATCTCTCACGTAGGCCAAATACGCATCACACCCCTTCTCAACCATTTGCTGATCCTTAAGGAATGAAATAACCCTGGGAGGAGTATACTCTAAGGTACCCCTCCACTCTCATCGCGATAAGCCTGGCATGGCCAGCGTTACGGTCTTAGCGTGACAATCAAGGATAGCATAATGGGACGACAACCAGTCCATGCCCAAGATAACATAAAAATCTACCATGCTGAGCAATAATAAATCGGCTCTGGTCTCAAAACCACTTAGAGAAATCAAACACGACCGATATACGCGGTCCACAATAAGAGAATCTCCCACATGAGTAGACACATAAACATGGGAACTCAAAGAATCCTGAGATACACCCAAATGTGGAGCAAAATAAGAGGGAACATATGAATATGTAGAGCCTGGGTCAAATAATACTGACACATCTCTATGACAGACTGGGACAATACACGTGATGACAGAGTTGGAAGAAACAACCTCTGAACGGGCCGGAAGAGCATAATACTTGACCTGGCCTCCCTCTCTAGGGCTACCTCGACCTCGACCTCGAGCTGGCTGAGTAGGTGGGAGGGCAGCAAGTGCTGGAAGCATGGCCGGAGGACCCGGTGGAGCACGTGGTGGCTGAGAAGTCTGCGGAGGTGCACCCCTCCTAAGTCTGGGGCAATCCCTCGCCATATAGAGAGTATCACCACACTCAAAACAACCCATCGGAAGACGTGGCTGCTGTGACTGGCTCGGGCCAAGTCTGCTGGATTGGTTGCTAATAACACCCCGAGCAGAAGGTACACTAGATACTAGAGGCACATAATAAGGCTCATAAGGCCTAGAAGGGGTTGGAACACCGTTGGCTGCTGGAAGAGCTGAATGAGCAGGGCGACTCACATAACCCATACCATGGCGAGCTGCTGGGGCACGAGCTCCAGAATAATAAGCAGTCTCTCGAGACCTCTTGGCCTCTCTCTCCTCTCCATCCCGGGAAAGCATGCCTTCCACTCTCCTGGCAATACTAACGACCTGCTGATAAGAGATATCCATCTCCAACTCCCTGGTCGTACTAGTCCTGATACTGGGGTGGAGTCCCTCAATAAAGCGATGAACCCTCTCCTGAACTGTGGCGACCAAGGTCGGTGCATGTCGGGCAAACTCACTTAAACGGACTGCGTACTCTAACACAGTCGTAGAACATTAGCGCAACTGGTCAAACTCCGCACGCCATGCATCCCTAAGGTTCTGAGAGACATACTCTCTCAAAAATATATTCGAGAACTGAGTCCATATGAGTGAGGTTGCCTCGTTCAGACTACTCAGCTCATAAGCATGTCACCACTGATATGTTTCCTTTAAGATGGAAAGTGATGAAAGAAGTCTCACTCGTCTCTGCTATGCCCATAGTACAAAAAATATGATGACACTCCTCCAGAAAACCTTGAGCATCATCTGAAGCTAGTCTGCTGAAAGTAGGTGGATGGTACTTCTTTTACCTCTTAAGTCTAAGTTGCTCTGCCTCAGAAGAAGCTGCCCTGGTCTCATGTTGACCCGAAGCTACCAGCGACATAGGAATAAATTTTGCGTCCTGATCAACCTGGACCCTCTGCTCAAGAGTACGGGCTGCGGGAGTCTGTGCCCCTCCCCCGGCCTGAGATGTGGCGGGAGCTAGTGGGATAAATCCAGCCTATGTTAAGGTGCTGAACATGCTCATGAACTGGGCTAGAGTCTCCTGGAGGGATGGTGCAGCAATAGGAACCTCCGGTGCCTGCCCTCCAACTGGAGCTGCAGGGGGCTCCTCTGTCTCAGCTCGCGCGGGTGCCCTAGCTGCACCGCACGGTCGTCCTCTACCCCATCCCCAGCCTCTGGCGGCTCTGCCAGGGGTCTCGAGTGCCTGATTATCAGATCTCCTGGTACGGGTCCACACCATCTGTGAGGAAGAATAGAATAGAGAATGTTATATTTTGATGTCAATAACTCGCACGACAAGGAATCAAAAGAAGTATGATTATTCCTAATAGTCCCATAGCCTCCCGAAGATAAGTACAGACATCTCTGTACCGTTCTATGAGACTCTAATAAATCGACTTGTGACTCACGATACCTATGAACATAGGGCTCTGATACCAACTTGTCACGATCCAATTTCCCTCTCTATGAGTTGTCGTGACGTCACCTAATCTCTACGACTTGGTAAGCCTAGCACTTTACAAAAATGAAACAAAAGCATGAACATTAACTACTAACAATAACAAATATCTAATAAGCAACTGAATTCCACTCGACATATACAATTATCACTTCTAAAATGTACCAAACAATTCCCAAAACCCATAACACCGTAAGTCACAAACTACTAAGAAGTCTTAACGGTTATGTACATTATTTCTACAGAAAGAAGGAAAAATGGACATAAGGGGATAGAGGGGGACTCCGAGGATCTGTGGGCGCAGGCAAATGTACCTTGAAGTCTCCAATAAGCAGCAGCGACTACGACTAGTGATGAGGTTGGTAAGATGCACCTGGGTATGCACACGAAAAACATGTGCAGGAAAGGGCGTGAGTAGACCACAATGGTACCCAGTAATTGCCAAGCCTAACCTCGATCGAGTAGTGACGAGTTCAGGTCAGGTCTCTACTGGTATAAAAATAATATAGCAAGGCAAGAATGAAATATCGCACTATAATTGAACATGGAAGAAAATCATAGACAACACAACTGCTCAGTACACAACAAAATGCAATAGGGGATCTCCCGAGATACCGTCTCGTAGTCCCAATTGTAAATGTTCAGGGGGATCTCCCGGAATACTGTTCTGTAGTCCCAAGTAAATATGCAAGACAGAGGATCTCTCGAATATCGTTCCGTAGTCCCAAAGTAAATATATGGTACATGGGGATCTCCTATAATACCATTCCGTAGTCCCAAATTAAATATGCAGGCAAACAATAGAATTCAATAGTTACGGTACGTAATCTTACAACTCAACCTAAGTACAAATTAAGGAAATATAGGAAAAATTTAGTAAACATGTTGCACGTAGTTCAAGTAAACAGTTAAGATAAGTAGGCATGTTATCTTAGTTTAACATGATACTACACATGCTGATAAGGTACAAACAAAAGGGAAAACATGTTATTATTTAGTGAAAATTGGCACCTCACGTACACAACGCTCATATATCAACAACATTACCAATCCTAAGTGGAGTTCCCCCACAAAATATTAGACAATCCACTTACCTCGAATCAAGCTCAAATCAATCCGAAATAATGCTCTTTCCATGAATATCCGGCTCCAAATGGCCCAAATCTAGCCAAACCAATCACATAACATAAATATTACTACAAGAAACTAATATAGCAAACAGAATCAAAGTTGAAGCAAGACATTGAAAAATCGCTCAAAAAACTTCTCTGGGCCCACGTCTCGGAATTAGGTAAAGGTCACAATTTATGAACACTCATTCACTCACGATTCTAACCATAGCAAATTTGCTCAAATCCGATACCAAAATCCCGATCAAAATCCCAAAATTCGGCCTAAGGACTTTTCTCAAATTTTCACTCCAAATCACTAATTAAATGATGAAATTAAAGACATAATCATGAGAATTAACCAAAATTAGGTAAGAATCACTTACCCCAAACATCCACGCAAGAATCTCTCCAAAAATTACCTTTTACCGAGCTCCCAATTCAATTTTGTGATATGAACTCAAAACCCTCGATTTGAACCTTTAATCTGCCCAGTTAAACCGTGCATGCGGTTACTTAACCGCTTCTACAGTATCGCTTCTGCGGCTAGAGCTCTGCACCTGTGGATTTTTATTAAATATCCAGCCTCCACACCTGCGCACATAGATCCGCATCTGCGGATGCGCTTCTGTGCTAACTCGTCCGCTTTTGCGGAACTTGACTTCCTCCCCAAAATCCGCATCTGTGATCAGCCTTCCATAGATGCGTCTCCGCTTCTGCAGTTCACGCGTCGCATCTGCGACCCCTGGCCTTCATACCCAAAAATGCACCTGCGACTTCATCCTCGCTTTTGTGGGGTTGCACATGCGGATTTCCCACCGCAGGTGCAGAAACACCAGAACCAACAAACTAAGTCTGATTGAGGCCTCCGGGACCTCAACCAAATATACCAACCAATCCTAAAACAACATACTAACTTAGTCGAACCTTTGAATCACTCAACATAACATCGAAACACCAATTTACACCCGGATCCAAGCCTAAGGAACTTCTAAACTTTCGAATTCCACAATCGACACCGAAACCTATCAAACTAAGTCCAATTGACCCCAAATTTTGCACACAAGTCATAAATGACACTACGAAATTACTCCAACTTTCCAAAATTCATTCCGCACCCGATATCAATATTTCCACTCCCGGCCAAAATTATAAAAATTTCAACCTTTGCCAATTCAAGCCTAATTCCACTACGGACCACCAAATCACATTACGGATGTTCTCCTAATTCCAAATCGTCTAACGGAGCTAACGGAACCATAAAAATTCAAATCCGAGTTCGTTTACCCACAAGTCAACATCCGGTTGACTTTTCCACCTTAAGCTTCCAAATAAGAGACTAAGTGTGTCAATTCACTCGGAAAACCAGAACGAACCCTCGCGGAAAGTCACAATAGCACAAATATATACGGGAAAAATAGTTAATAAGGGATCGGGACCATAACTTTCAAGACGACCGGCCAGATTGTCACAAGAAAGAAGAAGGAAGGGGAAGAAATTGATGTGAAGAACTTAGCTACTGGAATCATAGAGTAAAAGTACATTTTATATGGACATATAATACAAATTATTCACAAATATAACTCATGCATAGGATACAAGTTATTCGCAAATGTAACTCCTACAGAACCTGTAACGACTCGACCGGTTGTTTTGAGATCTAGCACGTCGTTCCACGATTTGAGGCCATGAGCAGCATCGTTTCAGGTATTATGACTTGTAGGTGTGATTGAAATTGAATTTCGGGAAGTTTAGAGTTGGTTTGGAAAGAAAATTCTTAGTTTGGAAGCCTTAAGTTGGAAGAATCAGCTAAGATTGGAATTTTGAGTAAACGACCTTCGAATCAGGATTTGAAGGTTCCTGCAGGTTTGTATGATGATTTCGGACTTGGACGTATGTCCGGATCGGGTTTTGGATAACCCGGGAGCGTTTCGGCGTACATTATGGAAGATAGCATATTAGAAGAATTTCATAAATTTGGGTTGTAAGGCATTTCAGTGTTATTGATGTCCGTTTAGAATTTTGAGCCTGGGAATAACTCTGTATGGTGATTCTGGAGTTGGGAGTGTGATCATAAGTGAATTCGGATGTCCGTAGGTTATTTTGAAGTCATTTGGCTAAAGATAGGAATTTGAAGGTTTTTGAGAAATCCGACTGGAAGTGAAAATTTTGATATCGAGGTCGGAATGCGATTCCGGAAGTTGGAGCAGGTACGTAATGTCTAATATGACTTGTGTGCAAAATTTGAGGTCAATCGGACGTGATTTGATAGATTTCGGCATCAGATGTGGAAGTTTGGAATTTCAAGTTCATAAAGTTGGGATTTGGGTGCGATTCGTGGTTTCGATGTTGTTTAATGTGATTTGAGGCCTTGAGAATGTCCGCATTATTTTTTGGAACGGGTTGGTATAATTGGACAGGGTCCCGGGGGCCTCGGGTGGATTCCGGGTGGTTAAAGGATCAATATTTGAAGTTTGAAGAAGGCTGGAATTGCTGTCATCTGGTGTGACTGCACCTGCGAGGCTTTGGTCGCAGGTGCGGCTATGGCGCCGCAGGTGCGAAGAAGTGGTGGTCTAGCTGGGAGCGCAGATGCGATGATATTTTCGCACCTGCGAAGTTGCAGATGCGGGCTATGGGGCGCATGTGCGAAGTTGGATTGAGCTGAGGAAAGCCGCAGGTGCGGAGGTTTGGTCGCACCTGCGGAATCGCAGGTGCGAAAAATGGCCTGGGCAGAATGTTTTAAAATCGAGATTTGTTGGCCATTTCTTCATTTTTCTCTTGGTGTGGACGATTTTGGAGGAGCTTCAAGAGAGGGTTTTCGTCAAGGATCACAAGGTAAGTAATTCCTTCATGTTTCTAAGTTAAATATAAGGTTATTGCATGGAATTATACATGAAAATTATGGGAAAATTTGGAAAATATTGAAGAAAACCTAGAAATGGTAATTTTGGATTTTTAGCCACGAATTTGAGCATGGCATTTAGAGTAAATTGTATAATTGAACTAGTAAAGCTATGGGTAGAATTTATCTTCGAGAACTTTCGGATTCCGGGTACGTGGGTCCGAGGACATTTTGATCATTTCACTGAGCGGGGTTGGGAAATTATATAATTTGAATTTGTTACGAGTATTAGATTGAATTTTCATTGCTTTGCCCGTTATTTGGTAGTTTTGGGGCGTTGTGCATCCATTGGAGTCGTCGGAAGGGCTTGGAAGTCGGTTATGGGATTTCGGGACGAGGTAAGTCTCCTTTCTAACTTTGTGAAGGGGAATTGTCTCCCTAGGTGAACTAACTAAATATGTGCTACTATTTGCAGGTGATACGTACGCACGAGGTGACATGAGTCTGTACGTAGCTACTATTATGCTATGTCCGGGTAGTCTAGGACCCACTAGCATGCCTTACATGTTGTACATGTGATCCTGCCTGTAATATTAGACTGCTAGTATAATCGAAATCGTATTTGAATATCTAAAGAAGACTAGAGTTCATTTTCTTAATCATCTAGAAAGAGAATTGATTCCTCTGTGGATAATTGTATACCTGATAGGTTATATTATGGAATATCATTAAACTTGGCAAATGAGTTTCAAAACAAAGATTTAAATGCTATTTTTCTTGTTCCTTTAAGAAAAAATTTATAACTTTCCTGGGTAACTGCTTTCTTGATAAAAATGTGGACTTATTGTGTAAATATGTGTATCTATGGGTGCCTGAGTCGCATGTATGATTCGCGAGCAGGATGACCCTGTATTTATGTATATTTATACGGGGACCCGAGTCGCAGGTATGATTCGCGAGCGGGGTAACCCTAGTATTATGTTAACCACGTCGCATGTTCGATTCGCGAGCGGGGCAGATAAATGTATCTATGGTTCGAGCCATTCGACCCTCGGCAGTGCACAATTTATTATTGTTGGTCCGCCATTCGACCCTCGGCATTGCTTGCGCATGATATTTACTGTGTATTTGCTGTGATTTGCCTAATTACTGGCCTGGAATTTTAAGTTGTCAACTGAAATGACAGAGATTTAAAGTTATTAAAATATTGGAAGAAGTTGTTCCTTCCCGTTGCTTATTTGTTATTTGATTAAATCACTCATGTTGATTAATTGTTATTAATATGACGAAGATTTAAAGTGTTAAATGTGAAAAGAGTTGATATTATTTATTCCTGATCTTAATAAATTGTCTAAGATAATCATGCTTAGTGTCACACTTGAATACACTAAATTGACCTCTAGCAAGTGTCTAATTCGACCTCTCGTCACTAGCTGTTTGAGGTTAGACGGACGACTTACTGAGTACTCGTTGTTTTCGTACTCATGCTACATTTGCTGTGCATTTTTTTTTTGCACAGGTACTTTCATAGCGATGTGGAGGATTTGGAGACTTAGGCGAGCTGCATCATCCGGAGGCGATCCGCAGCTGACAGAGTCTCCCTCATACTGTATCACATTATTTTAATTTCCTTGTCCACTTGTATTTCGGACAAGCTCTGTAGAAATTGTAAAATTCTGCGAAATTGTTCATGTACTTGTGACACCGGGTTCTGGGATGTGTTGGGATATATTTGCTAAAATAGGACTATTTAAACCATTGTATTTACTTAACGGATTCTATTTAATTATTATGTATTAAATGAAAGGTAATGATTTTCATAAATGCTAAAACCGAAAATTATTTCAACTAATTAATGATTGGCTTGTCTGACAATAATGTCCGGCGCCATCACGACTTTATGAATTTTGGGTCGCGACAGAACCTATACATCTCCTCACTTTCTCCTTTTATAATCTTTTCATATATTTCTCAAAGAGAACGATGATTGGACTTTCAGTTTAAACTTTCGAGGATTCTCTCCTCCTGGCAATCCTTCTTTTGATGAAATCCTATGTAGGATTTGTAGGAGAACTTTCAACAAAAAATAACATAGTTTTTGAATTTGCCCAATTTTATTATAATTTGACGATAGAAAAAATTATATTATAACGAAGGGGTGATTGGTTATATGATGTTACAAAGTGGGAAGAGGAAAGAAGTGGAATATAGACTTCTTCTTATATTGAGAATAAATGGATAGAGAAGTATGAAAGTTGGAAAGGAGGGAAATACAAAGAAAAACAATAAAAAAGATTTTAAATTCTTCTTTGTTCTTTTTTACTTCTTCTAGATTTTAAATATGATTTTTTTTAAAGTAATAAAATTTAACTTTATAATGAAAGGGAAAAAATTAAATACTTATATACATGTAAAATTTATGCATTACCCACATAGAGATAATTTTTTTTGAAATTCATTTATTCCATATACTTTTTAAAGAAAAAAATTAGCTTCATTATACTATTGTAGAAAATCAAAATTTGAGGAAAGCAGAGAAGTAATTGTTAATCTAATTCATTTGAATTGGAAACAAAACTTCTAATATTCATTATAAAATACATGTATTACTCCAAAACTATTAGAAAATTATTTGTAAATCCACTCAGGTCTTTTATTACCGCGTGAAACGCGGTCAAATTCACTAGTTTGTATATATGGCACTTTTAACTTTGACCCAACAAGCTTGTTCACTGGAATGAGTTTCATATATTGAAGAAAGGTCTCAAATGTGTTGCTGCTGCTGTAACTCGTGCAGATAAGAAATGTTATCTTTTTGTCTCTTATATTTTTACTTCGGTTTATTACACGATTAACTAATTAAAAAACAACAATCTAAATCGATAACCGCCCGATAATGGCTAAATCGATACCAATCCACCCGATATCTTATCGGGTGGCTAGCGGATTAATATATCTAAAAATCAATAACCGTTAAGAGTAAATAACCGTCTGATCCGCCCGATAAACAACCCTAGTATAGATGAGAGAGAGCGAGAGCGAGAGCGAGAGAGAGAGAGATTTTTGGGTGAGAATTGCGTGTATGGATGCAGATGAGAGAGTGAAGAAGGAGAGGGGACGACTAGGGTTTTTTTGTAAAGGGGGAATTACCTCTCTAACCAAGATGAGGAAGAGAGAGGAAACGACGTAGTTTTGTGTCAAACTACGTCGTTTTGATAGTGATATGAGCGGAGGTGGACCGGGCATTTGGATGGGATTTGGGCTGGGTATTGGTATTGAAACGCGACTGGGCCTTCGAGATTGCTAGGCCCAGTCTGAGATAGCAATCAGATGGCCCTTGTATTTCCTTCTTTCTTTTGATTTTTCAAAAATAGCCTCATTACTTCTAATTGAATTTATTTTACAAAACAACCTAATTATCATTTTAACTAATTAATTAAACTAATTGATTAAAGCCGATGTATATTTTTGCTGATTTTTGTTTTAACTATGCTTTTAACCTATAATTAATTCCTAAATGTAATTAGCACACTAGATGAAAGATAAAATATTTTTTAATGATTTCTACAATTTAAAACATTTCTAAATATGCACGAACAATGCGAATAAATAGAAAACAAATAAAAGAAAAACTTATAAAATTCTATAAAAATAATTAAAATTATTTTTAAACTATTTTTAGGAGTAATTTTTTATGCGGGACAAAAATTATTTGGTGCCTTGTCGTTTCACAAACATGTAATGCTATGTGAATCAAGCAAGAACTGTGTCACTAATTATTGCAATATTCTTCCAATCATACGTATTATTATTGTTCTCAAACTTTTACTACTTTTATCATGCAGGGGTAAGGTTTACGTACACGTTACCCTCCCTAGATCCCGCTTGTAGGATGAAATTGAATTTGTTGTTATTGTTGTTGTTGTATTGTTCTCAAAATTCTCCATATAATTTATTTTCTTGATTGTAATTTAAGTGGCTCCGTCAATAAAGGACTTATGGAGGAGAATTTACCATATATGAGATGGACATATAAATTAATCTTGTCGGCGACATGGAAAGACTTGGCTCAGGTCGAGCTTTATTCATTTAAGAGAGAACAAGGAGTGAATCGAAAAGCTTTGTTTCCATTCTTTGGGAGTTTTCGGGTCCCTCTCATATTTTTATTTTTTTAATAGTTGTTGAGAATATGAAAGGCGTCTGAAAAAATGGATACTTATTAGACTACAACAATTTTTAAATCAAAACAAAACTAACTCATTTGATATCCTATATCTCAATTTATTTCTGGTATCTTAAATTCTTAATCACAGATAAATTGCAACTAGGATAAATTGACTTAATTGGGCTTGGGCATGACTGTCGTTGTATTCAGAATGGGCTGAGTACCAAATGTGAGGATCTTGGACAATGGGGATGGGCTGCTGATGAGTGAAAAGAAAGAATGGTGTGTAATATAGTTCTTTTGAAAGGAAATGTTTTTTTTTCGTTCCTATACAATATTTGAAATTTATTTATCTAAATTATTATAATTTTATATATTATCCGTCTTAAACAAGGATTACTTATAAATTATATACATTGCACCTTAAAAGGCTCTCAATCCATTTTTAGTGTCTTCAATCAATGGATTTAGTTACACCCTTTTTCTTTTTTCTCTCCTCTCTTTATTCTTGTTCTTCATCACTCAACCTGTATTTTCTCTCTTCTCCGGTCGATGGTTGTGACATAATCCGGTGCTTCAGTTCCTATTGGAGTCTTTCTAGGGGTGTTTAACCCGATATTTGAATAGTTAAGAAGTCTGGGAGCTCTGGAGTGCTATCTCCAAATCTACCCAGCAGTCATCTGCTAATATAGTTTCTCCCCTACTTCAAATGCTAGACTTCCAGACCTATCTTATGCTAAAGAAAAAGAATATTGGAATAGTAACAAAGGATGTGGCAAATTTTGCGGCTACAGTGTACATGATATTTATATCAAGAGACATCTTAATCATAGACCTTAGTAATGCGGTTGTAATCTTGTTAATAAATACTTAAACTTGAACTATATATTCGATAACTTTGCCTAAAAATTAAAATTGGCTCTAATGACTATTTGTCACATTCCCATTCTTGGTGTCTCCGGGCACAGGTAGCAAACTAGGAAATCATTCTCTACTTCTTTTTTCTCAATAAATCAATTGAGAAAATAACAATATATGGTATATAAATATACAAATTAAAAACAATTTGGTACAAATTTAATACAAATTTGAATATCTACACAATATACATAGTAAAAATAAATTTCATACAACTAATTATATATTATACAACTTATTTATAACTTATATACAACTTTTATACATTATTTATACCCATTTAAATACAACTACAGTATCATACAACTTAAATATAATTTTATACAAGTATTATCCAATATGATTTTTGTATATTTTGTATCTGATTTGTATATATTTTGTATGTGGTGTGTTCTTCTTCCTCTCTAAAATTCCAATCAAAACTTACTTTCTTAATATAATTTTGATACATATCAATAACTTTATGTAAAAAAATAATATTGATAACTTAAATAAAAAATTTATACAATGATTCATACATTATACAACTATTTGTCAACTTTCATACAACATTCAAATAAAAAAATTATATAACTACAATAGAATAAAATTTAAATACAATTATAATACAACTTTACTACAATTTCGTGAGTATATTGTATGTCATATGTACTTCTTCTTCTTCTTCTTCTTCTTCTTCTTATTTGAGTTTCAATATGAAATTCAGCCAAAATCAAGTCTAATCTTCACCAAGATACCCTCAAAATTGAGATATAAACTCCAAACAATATTTTCAGTTGTTTCCAATAACACCCAATCCAAACAAATAATGGTTTTTTAAAATTCAAATTCTATTTCAAAGCTTTTTAATGGCTATTAATGGTGGAGAGTCAAACACCTTCAAAATTTATTGATTGACAATTTCAATTTGAACAACACCAATTGTGCAACATGAAAGGAAATTGCTAAGTTAAAACGATTGAAATCCATTGATGAATTCCATTAAAACTCTATACAACAAGAAAGCATAAAAAACAGAGAACATCAAATGAAGAAAAATTGGGGGAAAAAAACAGAGAAGGAGAGTAGAGAGAGAGAGAGAGAGAGAGAGAGGCAAGTATAAAGGGAAAAGGAAATAACTAATATTCCTTATTCAATTCCTAATATATAAGGATACATATTTAAAACTTATTGTATATATTTGGTAAATTATATATGACCATGTAATTAAATTGAAACTTGAGTAGAGAGAGTAATAAGGCTTCAAATAGTGTATAGGAAGGTAAAAATCTCTAAAGACAATGGGCTGAGTCTCACTCAAGAATATTATTGAGGGATTTGTAGCCGTACCCTATATTTGTGCCACCTTTTAACATGTACCCTATTTTTAATTTTTTTTTGATTTGGTAGCCTGTTGACAAACAATCTGTAATAATATGACACTTACTCCCCTGATAAATCGTGTGATCTGCAACCTCATTCATGAAAAAGATCTCCTCCTCTCCTCTCAGCAGCTTTATCAAAATATCAGAAACTTCATGCTAATATAGCATGAAGTTGTTTCATGTTGAAGCTAAAACTTCATGCTAATATAACATGAAGTTGTTTTACATTGAAGCTAAAACTTCATGTTAATGCATGCTGAAGTTATTATCTTGCAGTCTACAGTTTTGTCATGAGTGATGAAGTTATTTAATTTATTTGCTAAAACTTCAGTTTAAACATGTTGAAGTTATTTAGTTCATTTTCGAAAACTTCAGACTAAACATGCTTTAGATTTTGTCTTACAGTATGTAATTTTCTAATGAATTTTGCTAATGCATGTTGAAGTTATTTAGTTCATTTGTTAAAACTTTAGACTAAACATACTTAAGTTATTTAGTTCATTTGTGAAAATTTCAGACTAAAAATGTTTAAATTTTTGTCTTGCAGTATGTAATTTTCTAACGAAATTTTCCTAATGCATGCTGAAGTTATTTAGTTCATTTGCTAAAGCTTCAGACTAAACATGCTTAAGTTATCTAGTTCATTATGCTTAAGTTTCTTAGTTCATTTGCTAAAACTTCAGAGTGAACATGCTTAAGTTATTTAGTTCATTTGCTAAAACTTCAGATTAAACATGCTTATGTTATTTGGTTCATTTGCTAAAAATTCAGACTAAACATGCTTAAGTTATTTAGTTCATTTGTAAAAACTTCATGTCAAAACATGCTGAAGTTTTGTCCTGCAGTGTATAGTTTTGTCAACAGTCCTAAAAGGCAAAACATGCTTAAGTTATTTAGTTCATTTGCTAAAACTTCAGATTAAACATGCTTATGTTATTTAGTTCAGTTGCTAAAACATCAGACTAAACATGCTTAAGTTATTTAGTTCATTTGCTAAAACTTCATTCCAAAACATGCTGAAGTTTTGTCCTGCAGTCTATAATTTTGTCAATAGTCCTAAAGGGCAAAGTTGTCTTTTTATAACGCTTTTAACAAAAAATAGATACGGATACAAACGAAAAAAATAATAAAACAGATATAAGTTAAAAGGGAGTGACCAAATAAGGTGCCCAGTGCAATTTTTCCCTTTAATGGGCTAAATTCACTTCACATGAAGAAAGTTTCTTAGTGGATTCCTTCTATTTCTTAAGACATCAAGCATTTTTATGTTGGGCCTAATGCATGCATGTATGAGTTTATTTTCTTGATCCTTTTTTAAAAAAAAAAGAAAAAATAGCATGGGGTAGCCACAATTTAAGGTGGTATTTACTTTTTATCCAGCATTTTTAATGCTAAGCAAAAGTAGCCACTAGTCTATTAAAATTAATATGAATAGACAGTGTTACCCTTTCCTTCCCAAATGAAAATACGCCATTTTCAGATTCATTCCTTACAGCTCTACTTCTCCCTTTGCAATGGGGTTCTGGCGTTTGTATGAGTGTTTCCATTATTTTAATATGTGAAATCGACTTTTGAGCAGAAGAAACGAATTNGAAGAAATGGCGTGGGGTAGCCACAATTTAAGGTGGTATTTACTTTTTATCCAGCATTTTTAATGCTGAGCAAAAGTAGCCACTAGTCTATTAAAATTAATATGAATAGACAGTGTTACCCTTTCCTTCCCAAATGAAAATACGCCATTTTCAGATTCATTCCTTACAGCTCTACTTCTCCCTTTGCAATGGGGTTCTGGCGTTTGTATGAGTGTTTCCATTATTTTAATATGTGAAATCGACTTTTGAGCAGAAGAAACGAATTGCTTAATCATATAAATTTTATAAGCCTCTNATTGTCCTTAACTTTTTAACTTGAACTTTTAAGTTAAGGACTGAAAACTATAAGTTAAGGACCTATTCTCCTTAACTTTTTAACTTGAAACTTTAAGTTAAGGACCTATTCTCCTTAACTTTTTAACTTGAAACTTTAAGTTAAGGACTGCTTGTCCTTAACTTGTTAACTTGAAACATGAAGTTAAGGACTGCTTGTCCTTAACTTTTGAACTTGAAACTTGAAGTTAAGGACTGTTTGTCCTTAACTTTTTAACTTGAAACCTGAAGGACTGAAAACTATAAGTTAAGGACACATTGTCCTTAAATTTTTAACTTGAACTTTTAAGTTAAGGACTGAAAACTATAAGTTAAGGACCTATTGTCCTTAACTTTTTAACTTGAAACTTTAAGTTAAGGACTGCTTGTCCTTAACTTTTTAACTTGAAACATGAAGTTAAGGACTGCTTGTCCTTAACTTTTGAACTTGAAACTTGAAGTTAAGGACTGCTTGTCCTTAACTTTTTAACTTGAAACTTGAAGTTAAGGACTGCTTGTCCTTAACTTTTGAACTTGAAACTTGAAGTTAAGGACTGCTTGTCCTTAACTTTTAAACTTGAAAGTTGAAGTTCAGGACCTATTGTCCTTAACTTTTAAATTTGAAACTTAAAGTTAAGGACTGCTTGTCCTTAACTTTTTAACCTGAAACATGAAGTAAAAGACTGCTTGTCCTTAACTTTTGAACTTGAAACTTGAAGTTAAGGACTGCTTGTCCTTAACTTTTAAACTTGAAACGTTAAGTTAAGGACTGCTTGTCCTTAACTTTTTAACTTGAAACATGAAGTTAAGGACTGCTTGTCCTTAACTTTTGAACTTGAAACTTGAAGTTAAGGACTGCTTGTCCTTAACTTTTGAACTTGAAACTTGAATTTAAGGACTGTTTGTCCTTAACTTTTGAATTTGAAACTTGAAGTTAAGGACCTTCAAACATGCGCAAGGGTATTTTCAAACTTGCGCAAGGAGCTTCTATCACGTTCAAACTCCTCCTTGAGAAGTTATAGCATAAGGGTATTTTCGTTCAGTCAGGTAAAAATTCATTAAACTAATGGCTAAAGAATAAATACATTTAAAACACTGGCTTTAAAATAAAAACAGCTTCTATTAGTGGCTATTTGTACACATCCCCAAAAAAAATTATATAGAAAAATAGAATCAATTTTAGCTTATTCCATAAATAACATATTTTTTTTACATTATTAGTCTAATATAAAAATTATGTTTCAAAGTAATAAATTAACTGCACAAATCACGGAATCCATTTTTATTCTTATCACCATATTTATCAATCCCCAATGTAATTTCTTATCTCTATTCTTTCAATCCTAAGCCACAACTCCATTAATATCTCCACCACTTGTCTGCTATGTTACTACCAATCAGAAACAAGTATAATTTTTCTGAGGGAGTTGTGGTGGCAGTGGTTTAGCCTTGAGGTTATATATGAGGTGCCTATATACTGAATATATAAAATAATTAAATAAATACACAGTAAGTTGACTTATTATATACTGGTATCAGAGCCTGGAAAGTTCATGATATGTGGGTAATAGAACTGAATAGTTCAACATAGATATGATTTCTAAATCATGGATCTGAGAGAAGTAAGTACTAAAGATACTAGACTTGAAGAGGTAGATATACCTCAAAACCTTGATTTGTTAAACAAATGGACTATTCCTAAAGTTTCTATAAAAACCATTTATGACTATGGTTGGTTTGATAAAATCTCTTCTAAACAGATGATTAAGACGACTGAACAGTCTCTTGCGTTAAACTCTTCTGAACAGAATATTCGATTGTTAAACAAATGAGATATTGATTTATATAAAAATCTCTATAATTACCTGCATATAGGCATGGTTCAAATTGCTTTTAAACCATTAACTCTTAAAGGGTTACCAGAAATATTTTTAGCTGCTCTTCGTGATGCTAGAAATTTGAATTTTCGACAATCATTGATGGGTTGAATTGAATCAACTGTGGCGTATGGTCCAGTTTATTTCAATACACAACCTAATCTTCAATTATCTTTGTCTGATGTGAATATTCTTGATGCATTAACATTAAATGTTAAGACCGATGGTTATAACTATGTTCCTAGAACTGAGCTAATATGTTTGTCATACAGGATTTATTATAAGTTATTTTCTACTTTAAATCCTAGATGTAAATTATATGATACATCTGATCAGACTATTTTGGTAGAAACTAATTTTGCCAAATCAAATATCACCACCAGAAGATCTATCAGGTGGGATGAAATAGATTTTCCAACTACTTGGACTCTTATTCTGTGATATCTCCTAGTCAGATAACTGATAATCCGACAAATAGTGATTTTTCACATATTACTCAAAATTCAGATGGTAGGATTTGTATTCAATTTGATGATAAGTCTACAGTTTATAATAGACGTTCTTTTTCTCATAATCGATTATTACCTGTTGTTAATCATATTTCTCCTATCGAACCATCTTATGGTCCAGCTAGGAATCGTGCAGCCTCTTTACATACTATAGATACTACTTCTGTGGAAAGGGTTAAGATTAATCCTCAGACTAATATTGTTCAAGATAAAGACAATCTTTCTGATAAAGATATTCCTTCAGCTTCTGAAATGAGCTTTGATTTAAATGAAACGTGATGATTCCTCACAAAATAGATTTTAGTCCAGGATCCCTAGCAAGAAAACATATTCAGAATGATTTTTTTAGTAATAAATGGAACCAATTTAGAACTTTGTTTTTTGAGACTTATAGTCAAGAGGATCTCCATAATATTTCATTTGAATTCTATGAAATTTGTGCTCTGCATAATCAGATTCTTTATTTTGTTCCTTGGTTTATAATCACTTATTTTCCATTATATATCAATGTGTTAGAACGTTCTTATAAAGACAGTAATGGTAATATTATAAAGGTGATATATCCGCCTCAAACACCTTTTATATTACCCAATAATACAGGGATTACTTTCTCTGTTTTTCAGAAATTTATTGATCATAATATTGCTCAAGTTAGTATTTCTGAAATTAATGATTTGATTGCTCAAAATAATTATTTGAGTTTATATGTTAAAGTATTAGGTGAACATATTGGAACTCTTGACAAAAAGCTTGATGATTTAATTACTTTGATAAAAGAAATGAGTTCTTCTTCGAAACCTTCTAATGTTGCTTCTACAAGCAAAGAAGGACAAACGGTTTTTACTCATATTCAAAGACCTCCTGAGATTCAGGATTTTAAATTCAAATCTTTAAATGATCTAGAAGAACTTCTTAATGAAAAGTTTTCAGGATTAAGTAATAGACCTATTGATTTGTCTAATGATTTTGCTGACAAATTGGAAGCCAATTTTGCTTCAAAAGATTTTGATTTGAAAGATCAAACTTGGTCCGAAGTCAACCGCCTTAAAGGCATGGCAAACTGACTAAGTTTAAATATGTTGATAAGCCTCGAATGGAGACCTATTATTATCCGCGTCCTACTCCACAAGACGTTTTGATTGAAGAACGTGATTGGAATCAGACGAATACCTCTTATAGAGGTACCGAAATCTATGAATGGAACCTTGACAGTTTGACAGATCTTCAATTAACTAGTCTTGTACATCGGATGTTGATGTAATGTACTATTTGTAGAAGTGTTAAAAACACTCATCGAAATATCTGCAAGATGATTATCGCAGGTTTTATAGGTCAACTACGTGGTTGGTGGGATAATTATTTGACCACCGAACAGAAAGCTTCTGTCATTAATGCTATAGCAACCGATGAAGGTGTTGATAACCTAGGCATGACTCTAGTTAAAAATAGAGAAGAGGCGGTGTATACCCTAGTTCTTACAATATTAGAACATTTTAATGGCAGATTTACCAGTCAACACGAGACGGTTCGTACCCTCTTAAATGGTCTTAGATGTAGGACCTTAACCGAATTTAGATGGTATAAAGATACCTTTATGAGTCGGGTCATGGAACTGCCCGAAAATAAGCTTGATCATTGGAAAGCTAAGTTTATAGACAATTTACCTCCTCTATTCGCTGAAAGAGTTAGAAAAATTCTTCGAGGATCTTTTGGTGAAATCCAGTACAGCGGTTATACTTATGGTGAGTTTATAGGTGTGTGTACACAGGAAGGATTAAACCTGTGTAATGAGTTAAAGCTATCCAGACAGATTAAGATTGATAAGCTTAGAGAAAAAACTCAATTAGGAGACTTCTGTACTAAATTCGGGATATCCGGACCCTCTTCTCCCCAGAAGAACAGACCTCTGATAAACCTTATAGGAAAAAGAGACTTAAATATAGGACTCAGGAATATCGCGACGTTAAAAGGAAATATCGTGAAGCTAAGAAGGCGTATAGAAAGTCTACTAGATTTACTAAGAATAGATCCAAGCGAGATATCGCTGACCTTAAGTGTTATAAGTGTGGTAAGTTTGGTCATATTGCTCCAAATTGTAAGCTTGAAAAGCTCAAATCTCTTGCTCTTGATAATGAATTGCATGATCAAATTTATGGTCTATTGTATACTTTAGGATCTGAGTCAGATTATGATGAATCCGAATCTGATAATGAGGATGAAGTAATTGAATCTTCTATTAATAAGCAGAATGATAATACTGCTTGTGATACTTGTCAAATTGATAATTGCAAATGTGAAAATGATGAATTTTATAAACTTCAGTCTCAATTTGAAGATTTAAATATGAAAACTCTCACATCTGATAATGTGATTGAAATTTTAAAGGAAGTTTCTAATGAAAAGGTTCGGGAAAATATCATTCAGTTAGCTTCTACTTCCCAACCTACTTCAAAACCTGCTAAAAGCACTTCCTTTTCTAAAACAAAGGATGATTTTGAATATTCTGCTCCTTACTCTTTAGCAAAAGTTAATAAATGAATTTATTAAAGACAGGCTATTTCTGAAACGAACGCCTCTTTTACTAGAGACACTTCTTTTGATGATTTAAAAATTGAAGTAGAAAATTTGAAACAAGAGATTAAATCTTAACAAAATCAAATGAGTAGTGATCACCGTATTTCAAATATTGAGAAAAATACTTCTCAAACTCATATTCTTTCTTCTTCAAAAGGAAAAGAACAGGTTGATGAAACTATTCCTCAGGAAAAGATTATTGAAAAATCAAATTCTTTCTCAGGGATGATGCAAGTTATTACTGCTCATAAATGGCAAATTCAATGCACTATTTTGATTGATAATCATTTGCCTATAACTGCTATTGCTATAATTGATAGTGGTGCCGATGTTAGTTGAATCCAAGAAGGATTGATTCCTTATAAATACTTTGAGAAAACCACTCATGTAGTTAAATCTGCATCAGGTGATGCTTTAGATATAAAGTATAAACTGTCTAATACTCGTATTTGTCAGAATAAAGTTTGCATTCCGCATTTCTTCTTTCTGGTAAAAAATCAGTTGCATCCACCAATTATACTTGTCACTCCTTTTATCAATGCTATATATCCTTTTTCACATCTTGATTCAAAAGGATTTACTGCTAGATATAATGATAAAGAGATATCTTACTCTTTTATTACTGACCCCATAAGTCGTGATATCAATGCTTTGATTAATATAAAGAAAAAACATGTTGATTCCTTGCAACTGGAAATGTTTAGCATGAATATTTTTGATACTATGAAATCTGTTAAAATACAGGAAAAAATGAAATTGATTTCCGAAAAGATTGCCAATGAAATTTGTGCAGATCATCCGAGTGCCTTTTCGAATAGAAAAAGGCATATTGTTACTCTTCCATATGAAGACAGTTTTTCTGAAGATAATATTCCTATAAAATCTCGGCCTTGTCAAATGAATGCTGAATTAGTAGAGTTTTGCAAAAAAGAGATTGATAATTTGTTAAACAAAGGTTTGCTCAAACCTTCCAAATCCCCTTGGTCATGTACTGCCTTTTATGTTAATAACGCTGCAGAAAAGGAACGTGGTATGCCAAGGTTAGTTATAAATTATAAACCTTTAAACAAAATTTTGAAATGGATTAGATATCCTATTCCTAATAAAAAGGATTTATTGGCTCGATTATATGATGCCAACATATTTTCAAAATTTGATTTAAAATCTGGCTATTGGCAAATCCAGATCTTTAAAGAACATACTTATAGAACTGCTTTTAATGTTCCATTCGGTCAGTATGAATGGAATGTAATGCCATTCGGTTTGAAAAACGCTCCTTCTGAATTTCAAAAAATCATGAATGATATTTTCAATCCTTATTTAGACTTTATAATTGTCTATATAGATGATATCTTAATTTTTTTGAAAACATTGGAGCTTCACTTCCAACATCTTGATATTTTTAAAAGGATTGTTATACAAAACGGTTTAGTATTATCCAAACCAAAAATGTCTTTATTTCAAACGAATGTTCGTTTTTAGGACATAATATTTGTCAGGGAAAAATTACCCCTATTCAGCGGGTTATTGATTTTGCTTCGAAATTACCTGATATTATTACTGCAAAACTCATCTTCAAAGATTTTTGGAAAGCTTAAATTATATATCTCCTTTTTATTAGGACTTATCTCGAGATCTCGCCCCTCTATATGACAGGCTAAAGAAAGATTATAAAAATCCCTGGACTAATAGTCACACTGATCTTGTTCGAAGAATCAAGAAACGGGTTGAATATTTACCCTGCTTAACGCTTGCCAATCCTACTTGGCCAAAAATTATTGAGACGGATGCGTCTAATGTTGGTTATGGAGGAATCTTGAAACAAGTCAATCCCCATGACAAAATAGAATACCTGATAAGATTTCATTCAGGAAAATGGACTGAAGCCCAGAAGAAATACGCTACTGTGGCCCATGAAATGCTAACGATTGTTAAATGTGTTTTGAAATTTCAAGACGATCTCTATAATCAGAAATTTCTGATAAAAACATATGCACAATCATTTTAAACATGATGCCTCTAAATTAATGTTCGCCAGATGGCAGGCCCAATTGACCTCTTTCGATTTTGATATTCATTATAAAAAGGGTAGTGATAATTCTCTTCCTGATTTCTTATCACGAGAATATATAACTCAATGACAGGATATTCTTATATGCTAAACAATACCTAGAGATGATATTCTCAACTATGATATAATCAATTATTTTGAATAAATTGTTCTTTTTCAGAATGGATCCTCTTTGGACGCGAGTCCGTGGCAGAAGTCGGGGAAGATCTTCCCCTGGACGATCCTACTTACAAGGATCATCGTCTCAACAAGGATCGTCATACGGATCTTCTTCAAACTACCCAGTTATACAAATGGGAGGGAAAAGCTTGGTAAATCAAAAGGTATCTTCTAATAAAGGATCCTCAAGCCAATCTATTCATTTGGAAGATATTCCAGAAAGTAGCCCGTTATACTCTTAGCTGCAGGCATACATCAATGCTAAAAAAAAAAATGATACTTTTGCTTCCATAGCCAAGGAAGAGGACACTGATGATATCAAGTCCTACGAAAAATTACAATTAAGAGAAGTAATATTTCTTTTAGAAAATTATGAGATTCAGAGAAAAGATGAACCATGGAAGATATTCCAAAGGTATTTATTAAATGGGTTATACTTCCCGGGTGAATCATACAAAACCCGTGCTTATTATGAGACTATTCTCACTGGTACAGGAAGTGCAGAATTCCAGCACTTTTCAGGATATAACACGGCAGAGAATGTTTATAACTTCTCAAAAATGATTATAAAACAGGTCATATCTGTTGAAAATTGGGGGATATCCACAATGAAAGAAAGACAGATAAGCCTAAATCAAGTCAGTATGACTTTCACATACTGGGATTATATTCAGGCCTTTGATAAAGTACTTCTCTATAACAATGATAAACACAAGCATACGTGGTTTATAAAGGTATGCGCGAAATTATATACGGAGCCTATTCCAAATTGGTTCCTGAACTGGTGGTCATACCACAGACCAACGATAAAAATATTACCCACCGTTTTCCTAACGTTATACAAAACTTGGACGAAAGTTTCCCCTCACTTGAATGAGTTATACCTAGCTGATCATATCAGCTATCTAGAAAAGATTGATCAAATCTATTTCTTTATAGAATTCTCTATTCCTTGGATCCATAAATGGGTCCCTGAATTTGGGTTTACCGATGAACAAATACCCTGTTTATACAGAACCTTCTATAATAACTTCTGGGATAAATTGATGAAGAAAGATCCCAAATCAAAGGCATTATCTGGCCAAGAACTCTTGGACACTATCAAAACAAAAATCCAAGAATATGAAATAGCCCCGCAAGAAAAGGTTATTACTTCTTCTTAAAGCATATTGCTAGACGCATCTCCATCCAGGACGGAGATAAAAGTGAAATGATAGAACAATACCTAGAAGAAGTAAAAAAGAATTTGCTTCTATCCATAAATCAATTTGATAAATCAGACACTTCGATGAGAAGTGGATCAAGTAATAACGGAGACGAGGATGCTCAACCTTCCGAAACTGAAAAGTTGCTATCTGATATTAGACAGAACGGAAGATTTCCTTCGGAGCTTAAAGGGAAAAGGATCAATGGAGCCATGATACAGCTTTCCATCCTCAACAGTAGATAAATTGTAGAAGAAACTCACTACACAGTAGATACATTGTACACAGGACCCACATAAGGGACCTACATTACTGTACAAAGATTCTTTATGTTTTTTTCTTATATAAAGAACTCCTCATTGTAAAGAAGAGGCAGATCTTTTTAGGATCAGTTTTTTTTCTCTCTTGTCAAGCCTTGTAAAGTTTTCATTGAAGTAAATACAAAGCGTTCCTTGCAATTATTCATCACAAAGTATCCAAGGTACTTTTTCTTTTAAAGTTTAGTTTAAATTTTACTTCTACTACTCTCGCCGGCCGTGACTATGTCCGGCTAAAGAATTATATCTATGTTGGCTAAATAGTTTCTGTTACGCATCAACCATGAAAGCTCCAGACTTTATCAAAATATAAAGAGATTTATGTTACTTGGTACTGCTCTTATTGGATTTGCCTTAGTGGCTACGTCTAGCAAGCTGCGTGTGACCGTCAAAGTCCGTTAAAGGAGAAAAAGAGCGTAGAGGTCTTAAAGCAGTTAGATACCTCTAGACACATGTCTGGATAGCTTTAACTCATTACACATGTTTAATCCTTCCTGTGTACACACACCTATCAACTTACCATAAGTATAACCGCTGTACTGAATTTCACCAAAAGATCCTCTAAGAATTTTTCTAACTCTTTCAGCGACTAGAGGAGGTAAACCGTCTATAAACTTAGTTTTCCAATGATCAAGCTTATTTTCGGGCAGTTCCATGACCCGACTCATAAAGGTATCTTTATACCATCAAAATTCGGTTAAGGTCCTACATCTAAGACCATTTAAGAGAGTACGAACCGTCTCGTGTTGACTGGTAAATCTGCCATTAAAATGTTCTAATATTGTAAGAACTAGGGTACCGCGTCTTCTCTATTTTTAACTAGAGCCATGCATAGGTTATCAACACCTTCATCGGTTTCTATAGCATTAATGACAGAAGCTTTCTGTTCGGTGGTCAAATAATTATCCCACCAGCCACATAGTTGACCTGTAAAACCTGCGATAATCATCTTGCAGATATTTCGATCAGTATTTTTAATACTTCTACAAATAGTACAGTACATCAACATCCGATGTACAAGAATAGTTAATTGACGATCTGTCAAACCGTCAAGGTTCCATTCATAGATTTCGGTACCGCTATAAGAGGTATTCGTCTGGTCCAATCACGTTCTTCAATCAAAACGTCTTGTGGAGTAGGACGCGGGTAATAATAGGTCTCCATTCGAGGCTTATCAGCGTATTTAAACTTAGTCGGTTTTGCCATGCCTTTAAGGCGGTTGACTTCGGACCAAGTTTGATCTTTCAAATCAAAATCTTTTGAAGCAAAATTGGCTTCCAATTTGTTAGCAAAATCATTAGACAAATCAATAGGTCTATTACTTAATCCTGAAAACTTTTTATCAAGAAGTTCTTCTAGATCATTTAAAGATTTGAATTTAAAATCCTGAATCTCAGGAGGTCTTTGAATATGAGTAAAAACCATTTGTCCTTCTTTGCTTGTAGAAACAACATTAGAAGGTTTCGAAGAAGAACTCATTTCTTTTATCAAAGTAATTAAATCATCAAGCTTTTTGTCAAGAGTTCCAATATGTTCACATAATCTTTAACATATAAACTTAAATAATTATTTTGAGCAATCAAATCATTAATTTCAGAAATACTAACTTGAGCAATATTATGATCAATAAATTTCTGAAAAGCAGAGAAAGTAATCCCTGTATTATTGGGTAATATAAAAAGTGTTTGAGGCGGATATATCGCCTTGATAATATTACCATTACCGTCTTTATAAGAACGTTATAACACATTGATATATAATGGCAAATAAGTGGTTATAAACCAAAGAACAAAATAAAGAATCTGATTATGCAGAGCACAAATTTCATAGAATTCAAATGAAATATTATGGAGATCCTCTTGACTATAAGTCTCAAAAAACCAAGTTCTAAATTGGTTCCATTTATTACTAAAAAATTCGTTCTGAATATGTTTTCTTGCCAGGGATCCTGGACTAAAATCTATTTTGTGAGGAATCATCAAGTTTCATTTAAATCAAAGCTCATTTCAGAAGCTGAAGGAATATCTTTATCAGAAAGATTGTCTTTATCTTGAACAATATTAGTCTGAGGATTAATCTTAACCCTTTCCACAGAAGTAGTATCTATAGTATGTAAAGAGGCTGCACGATTCCTAGCTGGACCATATGATGGTTCAATAGGAGAAATATGATTAACAACAGGTAATAATCGATTATGAGAAAAAGAATGTCTATTATAAACTGTAGATTTATCATCAAATTGAATACAAATCCTACCATCTGGATTTTGAGTAGTATGTGAAAAATCACTATTTGTCGGATTATCAGTTATCTGACTAGGAGATATCACAGAATTAAGAGTCCAAGTAGTTGAAAAATCTATTTCATCTCACCTGATAGATCTTCTGGTGGTGATATTTGATTTGGCAAAATTAGTTTCTACCAAAATAGTCTGATCAAATGTATCATATAATTTACATCTAGGATTTAAAGTAGACAATAACTTATAATAAATCCTGTATGACAAACATATTAGCTTAGATCCAGGAACATAGTTATAATCATGGGTCTTAACATTTAATGTTAATGCATCAAGAATATTCACATCAGACAAAGATAATTGAAGATTAGGTTGTGTATTGAAATAAACTGGACCATACGCCACAGTTGATTCAATTGAACCCATCAACGATTGTCGAAAATTCAAATTTCTAGCATCACGAAGAGCAGCTAAAAATGTTTCTGGTAACCCTTTAAGAGTTAATGGTTTAAAAGCAATTTGAACCATGCCTATATGCAGGTAATTATAGAGATATTTATATAAATCAATATCTCGTTTGTTTAACAATCGAATAGTCTGTTCAGAAGAGTTTAACGCAAGAGACTGTTCAGTCGTCTTAATCATCTGTTTAGAAGAGATTTTATCAAACCAACCATAGTCATAAATGGTTTTTATAGAAACTTTAGGAATAGTCCATTTGTTTAACAAATCAAGGTTTTGAGGTATATCTACCTCTTCAAGTCTAGTACCTTTAGTACTTACTTCTCTCAAATCCATGATTTAGAAATCATATCTATGTTGAATTATTCAGTTCTATTACTCATATACCATGAACTTTCCAGGCTCTGATACCATGTTGACCCAAGATCTAGGGGCTGGCGGTAGTCCGCACGGCTATCCAGATTTAAATAAAAAATATCCTTATTCAGGAATAAGAATCAAAATACACAAAGATTTGTTTATAATTGGGTAGCTGTATGGTAAATCCTTTTACAGCTACAACTTACTGTAGCTGTACAGTAAGTTGACTTATTAAATTTAATATATCATGACTATACATCATATATATTCATGCATTAAACAAATATATGTTAAAAGAATTATAGACTATGTATAGCCAAATAATAAATACTATAACAATAATATTATATTATATACTTCAAAAAATACAATACCAATAATATTATTTTATATCATGAATATATAAAATAATTCAATAAAGATACAATAAATTAACTTATTAATATTAATATATCCTGAATATACATCGTTTATGTTCATGCATTAAGAAAATATATGTATAAATAGTTATATACTACGTACAGCTAAATAATACAAATACTATACCAATAATATTATATTATATAGTTCATAAATTTTTTTCCTCAAAGAATTATAATCTGTGTATACCATTAAAATACGTTGTATATGATAGTAATCTACAAGTATAATATAATCTGTATATAGCCATTAATATATACTATGAATATATACTAGTAATATATTCATATATAACATTATTATTTATCATGCATTTCATAATTATACAACACCATGAATTATAAAAATTTAATTTATATGTATAAAAATTAGAGGTAAAATCAGTTACGTGAAGGAGGAATGAAGTAAGGAATAAGTTGAAGACAAAAGTTGAATTGAATAGGTGCAAAAAGGAAAGGATTTTGGGTGAAGAAATTTTTTAACTGTAGAGACATTTTAGCATTTGCACAGTAACAATAGCCGTCACTAAATGGGGGAGAGAAAATTGTTGGGAATACTTCAAAAGTTACGTGAATTTCTATTAATTACTAATCCCTGTTTTAATGAGATTGGTCCAATATTGTAGGTTCTTGCTAGAAATGTATTTAATTAGCTATCGTATTTGTTAATTGCTATCTGCTACTAGAATCTAATAAAATTTTCTTAAATATTGTCTAAATATATATGTTTTTTCCTCCAAAATATATACAGTATAACCGCTTTCAAAATAATAGTCGAATATATATATATACACATACTTGTATGTTATATACAAAAGTGTATGTTATATATAAAAGATATAAAGAATTTATACACTTTTGCACCTACCGGATATAAATAGTCCCGGTCGCCGACTAAAAATGATCTTCTCCCTTTAATTTTAAGAAGACCAAAGAATCAAATTAAACAAGCTTCTTCTGGAATTAATATGAATAAGCTTCAAGAGCAAATACTACCTGTTCCCAACATTAAAAGGGTGGAAAATGAACTACTTGGGGAAAATTATATCGTAACTCGTAAGCAATTGTTGGTTAGCCATGAGATGGGAAAATATGTTCAAAACTTTATCACCATATTACCGTTATTTCATTGACAAATTATCAAGAATTAATCCTTGATTTATCAAGAGAATTTACATGTGTTTCTAATGTATTTTAGCGTGTATTAGACTACTTATACATTTTTAAAAATATCATGAAGAGAGTGCACTAGTGTAATATCTTACCTACATGCACGTCAAGATCAACAACTGCTTTTAATGAGAGATTTCATGAGTGTTTTTAACGTTTTCACAAATACTAAAGATTCGAAGTTCAAATATCACAATTTCCAATATTTACCCACTAAGCTAGAGCTCGATATAGGTTGACAATATCTTATGCGTGTTTTTTTTTTTAATGTTATAAAATGTACTATTGAATTCTTCAGTTCTAGTCCAAGAATATGCAGTTGCAGCTTTTGTTCCAGATTTGAGATTAATAATAATTAACATCATAAAATATCTATTATTATTTGCTCCATTGTACTAACAACATGCTTCATCGGAACTTTCATTGTCCATAAATGAATACATAATTATTGGGAATTTGGCTGCAAAAGTGGACGGCGATCAAAAAAACCGTGTTCCCTTCAGATAATTCGACGCACAGTTCTTGATCTCTGCTTGTTAAAGAAGAAAAAAAGGTCAAATTTAATAATGATTAATTCAGCATTCAAATATAATAAACTTACACTTAGGTGTGAATTCAACGAAGGAGAGTCTTTGCGTAACTGGTAAAGTTATTGTCATGCGATCAGAATGTCACATGTTCGAACCGTAGAAACAACCTCTTACAGAAATGCAGAATAAGATTGCATACAACAAACCCTTCTGGTCTGACCGTTTTCAAATTCCGCACATAGTGAAAGCTTAGTGCACCGAATTACTGCCCTTAGGTGTGAATTGAATTGAATCTGTGGTCAGTTCAACCCGGACGCTGTAGCAGTGTGAAAGCTTTATAAACTACAATTTACAGCACATGTAAAATATAGAGATAGTCTTCAGTAGTAGCAAGAGCCCACAGTTTATATGTATACAACCTTAATTAGCAAATCAGAACCAAATAAAAGTTAAATCAATCAAATTAATATGGAAGAATAGCTTGATATATACCACTTCAATTTGTTGTCATTTTTTCTTTTTATCTTGTGCACATTAATGATAGAGAGATAGGACCCTTTTTTTTTGGGCTTAATCAAAGACATATTATATATGTAACATAACTTGTTGGAAAAAATTAATTATGGAAAATAAGATTTATTAAAGCTTGAGGTATGTCAAAGACACTGTTTTTAATGATATTTTGCGCACACAGTGATAAATAAAACTAGGCGTATCCCCAGGATTCAACTAGCTCTTCCAGTTAATAAATTGGGAACATAACTAGCAAAAAATTCAAGAAAGAAATCCAATATATAGGAGGAAGAAAAAGATTCAAAAAGTTGTGTATATATATATGCGTTGCTCCAACTGTTAGTTAACAACTAAATAACATCTAATTAATGGCTAATTTGACTCTATCAAATATAAAATAATTTATTAAATAAAAAGTAGGTATAAAATGTTATTTGAAAAAAGAAAAATAATTAAATCAAAATAATAAACATTCCCTTTTAAGATACCACTAATTTTTCAACATAACTATACGTTAGAAAAAATTTTCTTTAATCCAAAGAATAAAGAGTAAAACCATCCATATTGGCTATTCAAGATAAAGAGACATTAACTAGTGGATAAACACTTCACCAAAGATACGAGCTTGGGTACTGGACGAGTCTCCAATTTCGAAGAACGCTTAATAACTTAATAAACTGCTAAAAGTAAGTAATTAAAAAAATTACTTTGTAACTAAGATGCTTAGGGGATTACTTTTATGCTAATTAATATGCTTAATTAACTTTCCCAAGGTTGAATCACGCAAGTAAATTAATAACATAGTAAGCTAAAGTTGTGCTAGAACAATAATCAAGGCAAAAAGGCCTCGTAGCCACTTGAATTTGTACCGGTTTTTTATTTTGGTAGATAAACTTAAGAAAGTCCTATTTTAACACCTCAACTCGATAAAATAAATGTTAATAAACATCATTGACCATTGACCAAGCTTATGTGAAGTGATATAACTGATATGGCAAGAATGCGTGTCTATCACCATCAAAAAACGCGTGTATATAATGGTTTTTATGATTTAAAAAATAGTTACTAAATAAAACAAAATTTAAGGTTTTAATTAAAAGGTAAAAGTTAAAAAAAAAAAGCTCTAATGGATTTCTTATTTTTCCAGATTCCCCTCCATAGTCCATCCAGATTCCCCACTTTGCTCATTCTTCTTTTATTGATAGTCTTGTCTCGAAAATTCATAGAAATCAATTCAAGAACCTTGCTGAATTCATTTTGGTTCCCTATTTAGGGGGGTTTAGTCTGAGAAAACATTTTAGTTGTTGTGTTTGTTGGACTTCAGGTAAAAGTAATCGGACTTTTGGAAGGTGTTTAAAGAAAAATGGCTGTGGATGTTTTATGGAGACTCTCAATTCTGTCCAGAAATTCACAAACTATTGAAGTTGAAATAATAGCTCCAATTTGTAGCAGCAATGGCAACTTAACAGAGAGCTGCCGAAGGGGTGATGGAAGCCCGTATATTTTTTTTAGTTTGGGGTGNGGTTGAATTTGGAGTTCTTTTATATATAAAATAAAAATAAATAAAATTATCTGACGTGGACGCTGATGTGTGCAATTGAGCAACACGCATTGAGAAAGTGTTTATTAATACTCATTCTATTGATTTGAGGTGTTAAAATGAAACTTTCCTAAGTTTATTTACCGGGATGAAAAATCGGTACAAGTTCAAGTGGCTACGAAGCCTTTTGCCAATAATCAATGAGCAAATAACACTTTAAAATTCATGCTGTTGGTTCAATTATTATGCTAAAAAAAAAACAACAAATATATCTTCTCGCACGCTATTGGTGTTAAATCAAATCACAACTAATAAATCATACTTTAATTTTACTTTGATAGATAATGATACAATAATATTTGTTTATATAATCTTATTGCTGAGTCAGATCACGACCGACAGATTATCGTCATCGTATCAATCACCAAATAAGTCTACAGGAGAATAGATATTTTTATGATGCTCACTTTGAAATTGGTCGTAGGGTTCAAAAACTTGAGGCCACAAAAACTGAAAAGGTAAAAGTAATATAAAAAAAGAGAGGTGAAAATTAGAGGGATGAGGACAATTAAAAAAAATGAACCATTTTTTACTAGTCGAATAATGCTAAGATGGAATGACTTGACATGAAATTTTGTATTTTGTCCATCAATTTTAACAGATCTTGAACAAATTTAACAAATATATATACTATTTTTCAAACTTCAGCTTCTACTAAAGCTAAGTTTTTAAAGGAAAAAGAGTAAACGTAGTAAATTTAAAACATTTACTCTAGCATATACATACTATAAGTTGTCCAAAGAATATTAACTAATGAACTTCTTTTACAAGTATACCTTTTTATAATTTTGCGTAGTTTTTCTAAACGAAAGATTTAAAGAGGACAGAAATATCCAAAGGGTACTAGGTTGTCTGCCATGATTAGGGCAACCTGGGCCTCGAATCTACCCATATATCGCAGTAATTATTCCTCAATTATTTTTATTTCTTAAAAATATCTTGGTGGAGTTATATACTATTATCAACCTTATAGAAAGTGAATAAAAAACATTTTCTCTGTGTTTTTAGCTTTTGCCGAATGATAAAGTTCGATCTTGACTAGAAGTCTTGAGTTTAATGTGAAAAAAATCTTATTAGAAATTTTTCTCTTTAATAGATCTTGTATGATACAAATTTAAATTAGTCGGGACTTCAATACAAATATCAATCATCCAATGTGAAATCAAGAAAATGATAAAATAAATCCGACCTAAAACCTAGACAGTTTACAGAAATTGAGTGGTGGTCAATTTTGCCTCTTCAATATCACAAAAAATGGAAAAGGAAGCATTAATTTCATCAAGAGATCTAAACATTAATTTTAGTCCGCATATAATTTTCATTAATGTCAAATTAGTGCGAACGGATAAATATTTACTCACACACTTGATGTCTTCAGAAAAACTTCAATTACATAACTATAATTGATTAATATATTATGATTAGTTAGTATACATTTTTAACTCATTTAATTACTTAATCGTAATAAATTAATATGAGCTGAACTTAATTTCTAGTACTGCTAATTATTGAAAAGTTGACCATGTCCATTTATTCCTCAAGAACGCCGTAATATGGTGCAGTGACATCATTTTGTTCAATTCTTGTCAAGGTTCAATTCAAATATCCACATCAAAAATCACTAGCTCAAAACAAACAAAAGAAACTTAAAGTAAAGTGGTATCCACATCATGTCATAGTATTGTATGGGAGGACAACACACCGAAGCGTATTCAGAATTTTAAGAGCATGAGTGCATCATAAACGATAAAGACTCGAATTTACGAGAGATTTTCTGAGTAATGCATTTTTGATTTAAGAATTTTAAAAGTCAAAACAAAGGCTAAACAATAGAAGAAAAAAAAGTGTAACAAATAAAAAAAGGGAAAAAATAAAAAATTTATTTAATTAAAAAGTGCGATAGAGCATGAGGATTTAATCTTATTTATTTATTAAACTATGATATAAAAGAAAAAAAAATACTGGGATCGAACCCTGATCAAAAGGTAGAAGGTGCACCTCCTTACCAATGCCCTAAGTATTTGATTGAGCTTGGGTTTATCCATATTAATTTAAGTATTTGGGCTAAAATTCACTAGTACTATATATACATGATTTAGGGGGAGGAGGATGGACTCACGTGAGCCCACTCCCTCCCATGTGCATCCGCCCTTGCCAACGAGTGTTGTGGCGTCTTTTATTCTTAACCATTTTGGGTTCACCTCCTTACCAAATATTTTCTCCGTGTTTTGAGTCTTTTGATAAAGGAGTATTAAAGTACGACCTTAACTAGAGGTCTTGAATTCGAAAACTATGAGAATGAAAAAAATCCTTTTAAAGTTCTTCTCTTTAATGGGCCTTATAAGATACAAATTTAGATTAATTAGAGCTCCAATATGGATATCAAATATCGAATATGAAATCAAAACCAATACTCATAGTATTGTACAGGATGATGCAGTCACATAATTCCTTTCAATTCTTGTGAAGTCACCTGATTGTTAATTAATAGAAAAAAGATGCTGAAACAAGAGGCTTTCCTTTGTACCTTTAGGACTGCATACTTGCCCAGTGGTATAATGGAAGAATTTTTAGGAACCAATTGAGGTAAACACTTATTTTAAAGTAAACATTGTTGATCTGATCGGCTATTTGTATACAAATTTGATTTACTGACTCATATACCACTAGCTCCTGAGTATAACCTTTTACAAAAATAGCAAATATCATTAACATTAATCCTCTTATTAAACATACCGATCGCGAGCTAAGATGAAATTAGAAAATGATTACACCTTGTTTTGTTCTTATTTTGAAATTATACACGGGGTATTTGGTTAAATATATACTCATTGTTGACGTGAGCGGTTTTGGTTTTGATGATTGACAAATGAGCACATGTATGAACCAGGTCCATGGACAGTGTACACATGTGACATGTAGAATCAAGCAAAAGACATGCACGTGGGGATAAGTATAAATGGTTATTTCTGATAATCCCTAAATGAAAAATATTGCATATTTGATAAGGAGCAAGACTCCTTATTAGAAAAGGACTCTATCCAAGATAAAGAAAGAGTTAAAAGTTGAAGATAACTAGAACTCTTCCACCAAGGAAAGGTAAATCATTAGACTTCTAGTTAATCCTTATTCTACTAACTCTATAAATATCAGTTTTGTTCTCTTTAACAGGTGATTCACACATACTGAAGTTAAGCACAAATTGAGAGCAAAATAGTAAGGTATTTTAGGAGTAATTCCTGTGAGATTTAAGAGTGCGATCCTGAAGCTATACGAACCATATTGAAGAACCAGCTCGATAAAGAGTTTTATGTGTCTTTCTTTATTTCTAGCTCAAAGTATAGTAGGCGTTTTGAGCTGTACTTTTTAGCTTTCTAAGAAGCAAATTGTACTAGTTATCCGAGTTGTATATTTCATGTTAAAGTTAACTTGAAGTAGTTACAACGGCCTGTGGCGTGTTGCTATGAGGGTTAGAGTTAATCCTTAGGTTTTCAAGAGATTGTAAACTCTAGTTCTATTGTTCAAGTTAGAGTTAACTTGAGCAGTCGCAACAACCTGTGGTTGGCTGCTACAAGGGTTAGAGGTAATCATTAAATTTGCAAGAGTTTTTAAACTTTGTTGTTGGCTCAGAGTTGTAGTGAAGTGTTTGGAAAAAATCCTACTGGGTAGTAGGTCGTGGTTTTTTTATCTTTTGAGCTGGGTGTTTTTTTACGTAAAAATCCTTTTGTTCTTTACTTTCTGCATTATTTATTCAGGAATTGTAGTGTGAGAAACGCATAGAAGAACAAAGTCCTTCGATTATCCAGTGCACGCGAAAATCAGGCACCATACAAATCACCCCTCTCTTGTTTGGTATTGAAGTATAAAATATCAATTGGTATCAGAGAAGGTTTTACTTAAAGAGTCTAACACCTTAGGAATAGATCAAGATGAGTGCACTACCTGAAAACTGTAAAGAGCAATCCACCACTAGACCAACACTATCCAATGATTCACTATTATTTCTTATGAAAGGAGATGAGAAGAGATCATTTGCAGATGACTAATTGATGCTTCAAATGTGATAAAAAGAACCACATAATCAAGAGCTGTCCTATGTGGAAAGTCGAGTGGATTAAGGAGAGATCTAAAAGAAGAAACAGAAAGAAGGAACATGTTCATGATAAGAAGAAATGTTGACCCATGTCACTGCATAGTTTTGAAGATTGACAAATGGCTGACCAGCTGAACCAGGTCCATCAGAGCACACATCTTGAACTGAATAGCTGGCACATGAACCGTATATGCATAGGAGATATTTGTGAATGTGAAATATCAATGAACCAAGAGATTGTCTCCTAATGAGAAAATGTTGCAAACTGATGAAAAGATTGAAGTCGAATTCAGCGAGGAAAGTAACAAAAGAAAGGAAGTTGAGTTTGATACGAATTTGTTCACCCAGGTAGAGTTGGACTAGAATTGGACGACAAACTCAACAACTGACTCTATAAATACTCGATGTATTTCTGCTGAAAAAAAATGCATAAAAGTTGAAGTAAATCAAAATCTGAAAGCAAAGTTCCCAGAGTTATTTTGCTAGCAGAATCATTGTGCCATTCAAAGGCTACAGTACAACTAGATGAACTAGTTCCATCTAATTAATTATTGAGTCTAGTTAATTTTAGTAGGATTTTTAATATTGTATCTTTTCAGCTTTCATAGAAGCAATTGTAATAGGTACGCATTGTTCAAGTTAGAGTTAACTTGAAGCTTATAGAAATTAGCTAGGGGCTAGTTACTACAAAGGAATTAGAGTTAGTCCTAAGATTACAAAAGAGTTTATTTTGTAAGTCCGTTTGACTCAGAATTTTTAGTGAAGTGTTTGAGCAAATCCTACTGAGGAGTAGGTCGTGGTTTTTTCACCTTTTAAGCCAGATATTTTCCACGTAAAAATCTCTGAGTTTTTACTTTACTGCTTTTAATATTCCGCAACAGTAGAAGTAAGTACATTAAGNGTCTAAAACATCAATTGGTATCAGAGCAGGTTATCCTTGAAAGGCTAACACCTTGGAGAAGATCAAGATGAGTCCACCACCTGGAAATTTGGAAGGTCAATCAACTGCAAGGCCACCACTCTTCAATGGCCAGTATTACTCTTGGTGGAAAAACAGGATGAAGGACCACCTGATTGAAGAAGACTATGAACTCTGGGACATAGTCACTAATGGTCCTCTAGATACCATGATGAAGACTGCTGAAGGTATAGATATACCAAAGAGTAGAGGTGATTGCACTGCTGAGGATCTGAAGAAATGGGAGAAGAATGCAAAGGCCAAAAAGTGGCTAGTGTGTGGACTAGGTCCAGACGAGTACACCAGAATCCAAAGCTGCACCATTGCCAAAGAGATCTAGGATACCTTGCAAGTAGCCCATGAAGGAACACCTCAGGTAAAAAGATCAAGAGGTACTCTACTATACTCTCAGTATGAAAACTTCACTATGAAAGAAGGAGAGACTATCCAAGAGATGTACACAAGGTTCACAACCTTGACTAATGAACTGAAGTCTCTTGGAAGAGTCATTCTTGAAGAGGACAGGGTTGAGAAGATCCTAACAAGGGTCTTGCCTATTTCCTGGGAAAGCAAAATCACTACTATCCAGGAATCCAAAAATATGGCAACCCTGAGATTAGATGAGCTGATTGGAAACCTCATTGCCTATGAACTGAGAAGGCATACAATGAAGATGGATGGTCCAAAGAAGGATATGAGTCTAGCACTAAGAATCACTGAGGGAGCAGATTTGGAGGATGATTAGATGGCCATGATCACCAAAGAATTCAGAAACTTTCTCATGAGGAAGAAGGGCATCTCTAGAGGAGGAAATTACAACAAAGCAAAAGCCCCAGAAAGGCCAACCAATGCGGGATGCTATAAATGTAAGACTGACCATCTCATCAAAAACTGTCCTCAGTGGGAATTAGAATGAAAAAGGAGAGATATGAAAGAAGGAACATGTCCAACCCAAGAAAACCACAACAAAGTCTATGGTTGCTGCTTGGGGGGAAAGTTCAGATGAGGAATCAAAAGATGGGGAGACTGAAAATCAGGCGCTCATGGCAATTGGAGAATCTGATGAGGAATCATATGAAGAACCAGAGGTAAGTATCTCCCATCTTAAAAATAAAGTAAAGTTCCTATCTAAGGAAAAACTCTCCGAGTTGCTGCTTGATTTCATAAATGATTCTGAGGAAACAACCAAAGAGAAGGATCAACTATCTAAAGAATGTGCAATGCTAAAAGCAAAGTGCATGAACCTGGAAATCAGAGTCAGTGAATCTGTAAAGAAAAACACTGACTTGTTGAACCAGGTTCATCCACTTAAAACTGAGATTCTAGAACTAAAATCTGAAAGCTTAAAGCTAAAGCTAGGATCCAGTAAAAAGGTTGTTGATTATTCTTATATCATGTTAGAAGAAAATGTGGGACAACTAAAAGATAAGATGTATGCCAAGGACGAACAGATAAGAACTCTTAATGAATAACTTGGCAAAGTCAAACATGAATTAGATCGAACTTGTAAATGGAATAAATCCTCTGATGCCCTGATATGGCTTCAAGAGAATCATAGTAGCAACAGGAGAGGGATTGTCTTTGGAAGTCAATTTCCCAAGTCTGATCCCAAGAGCAAGTATCTCACTCTCCCTGAGAATAAAATCTGCACTCGTTGTGGTAAGACTGGGCACTACAAATATGAGTGTACTGTAATAGAGCAGGTTNTTGATTCATCCATTCTCTCATAGAAAAGGACCCAAACTAGTTTGGGTTCTTAAGACTAACCCCTAATCCTTTTGTAGGTTCAAGTGAGAGGAGGCAGTCAAATTTGGTATTTGGATGGTGGCTGCTCAAAGCATATGATTGGGAACATGGAACGGTTCCTTTCACTTGAAAGTCTCAAAGGAGGAAATGTCTCCTTTGGAAATGGAAAGAAAGGTGAAATCATTGGGGTTGGTAAGGTAGGTAAGGATGACACACGATCCATTGAACATGTGTATCTAATAGATGGATTGAAATATAGCCTGATCAGTGTATCACAACTGTGTGACAGAGGTAACCTGGTTTCTTTTACTTCCACAAAATATTTTGTGATTAACCTGCTTACTGACAAGATTGTTTTGCAGGGAAAAAGAATGAATAACATATATGTCATAGACTTGTCCACACTGTCTGAAAATGAACTCACTTGCCTAAGTGTGTTGGACAGTGATCCCCTCCTGTGGCACAAACGACTTGGTCATGCGAGTCTAACTCAGCTTAACAAACTAGTCTCTAAGGACTTAGTGGTAGGACTTCCTAACATTAAGTTCAAGGAGGACAAAGTTTGTGAGGCATGTGCCAGGGGGAAGCAGGTAAGGTCCTCTTTCAAAAGTAAGAAAATAGTCAGTACCACCAGGACGTTGGAACTGGTTCATATGGATCTATGTGGTCCTATGAGAACTTTGAGTAGAGGTGGTAAGAGATATGTGATGGTGCTAGTTGATGATTATTCAAGGTTCACTTGGACCTTATTCTGGCATCTAAGGATGAAGCATTTGATATGTTCACCTCATTTGTCAAGAAAACTCAAAATCAATTAGGACATCAACTAGCATCAATAAGATCTGACCATGGTACTGAATTTGAGAATGCTAAGTTTGCTGAGTTCTGTGATGAACATGGTGTTAATCATAACTTTTCTGCTCCTAGAACCCCACAGCAAAATGGGGTTGTTGAAAGGAAAAACAGAACTCTTGAAGACATGGCAAGAACCATGCTTCTATCTAGCAAACTACCTCACAGCTTCTGGGCTGAAGCAATAAACACTGCTTGTTACATAATCAATGGATTCATGACCAGACTTCTAGTAGAGAAAACTCTCTATGAATTGCTTAAAGGGAGAAAGCCCAACATACCCCACTTTAGGGCTTTTGGATGCAAGTGTTTTGTACATAATAATGGCAAAGATTCCCTAGGAAAATTTGACCCCAGAAGTGATGAGGGAGTATTCTTGGGATATTCATCACATAGTAAAGCTTATAAAGTGTATAAATAAAGAACTATGTGTGTAGAAGAAAGTATACATGTTGTCTTTGATGAAACTAACATTCTTGCTGAGAGACAGGAACCTGAAGAAGAGGAGCTTGGACTGGTAAGAAGCAGTGATCACATTGAAGCAAGCATGGAAGGTGGAACATGTGATGGACAACTACCCCAAGCATCATGACAGGGGGAATTCAACATATGTAACCTAGCCCTGATCCTGCTCCAAAGAACCAAGACACCATGTAATCGTCTAGGAATGAACAACTGGTACTTAAACCACACAGATATCAGAGTTCTCACTCTCTTGAGAACATCATAACAGATGTGACATCCGGAATAAAAACAAGATCATCCTTGAAATATCTGTGTGTGTTGATGCCTTTCTATCCATGATCGAACCAAATAACATTGGGGAAGCCCTACAAGATTCTGATTGGGTAAATTCCATGCAAAAAGAGTTGAATCAGTTTGAAAGAAGTCAAGTATGACACTTGGTACCCAGGCCACTAGACAGATCAATTATTGGCACCAAGTGGGTCTTCAGGAACAAGTTCTATGATGATGGAACTGTTACAAGGAATAAGGCAATATTAGTTGTTCAAGGGTATAGTCAAGAATAAAGAATTGACCATGATGAGACCTTTGCCCCTGTGGAAAGACTAGAGGCAATCAGACTTCTTATAGCATTTGTTGCACATATGGAATTCACTCTTGATCAGATGGATATTAAGAGTGCCTTTCTCAATGGCTATCTGAAGGAAGATGTATTTGTCAGGCAGCCTCCAGGTTTTTAAAGCAAGGAATCACCTGACCACGTATACAAACTCGACAAGGCTCTATATAGTCTCAAACAAGCACTAAGAGCATGGTACAAACGATTATCAAAATTCCTGCTAGAACATAGGTACAAACGAGGCAAAATTGACAATACCTTGTTCTTAAGGGAAAAGGGTAAGGATCTCCTGGTTGTCCAAATATATGTGGATGATATTATATTTGGGGCGAATTCTATTTGTGGATGATGTTATATTTGGGGCGAATTCTGAAAAATTGAGCAAGGAATTTGATATGCTAATGGGAAGTGAGTTTGAGATGAGTATGATGGGTGAGCTAAACTTTTTCTAGGCTTTCAAATTAAGCAAAACCCAAATGGAACAATGATCTACCAACAAAAGTATGAGAAAGAATTGCTCAAGAAGTTTAAAATGGAAGACTCAAAAGAAATAGATACTCCCATAGCCACATCTACAAAATTATATGTGGATGAAACTGGTTCATCTGTTGATTAGAATCTATATATAGAGATGATTGGGTCTCTATTATATCTCACTGCCAGCAGGCCTGATATTGGGTTCAGCGTGGGATTGTTTGCTAGGTTTCAGGCAAATCCAAAGGACTCCCACCTCACTGCAGTGAAAAGAATTTTGAGATATTTGAAAGGCACCACTGATTTGTGTCTTTGGTATCCTAAAGGTAGTAATTTCAACCTTGTAGGATATGCTGATGCTGATTATGCAGGTTTCCTAGTTGACAGGAAAAGTACTTCAGGCATGGCTCACTTTTTGAGCTCCTGCCTTGTCTCTTGGGCCACCAAGAAACAAAATTCAGTAGCCTTGTCTACTGCTGAGGCTGAATATGTGGCTGCAGCCTCATGCTGTGCTCAGTTGCTATGGATCAAGCAACAACTCATGGACTTTGGTATAGATGTGGGATGCATTCCTATTTTCTGTGATAACACTAGTGCTATTAGTATGACGAAGAACCCGGTTCATCATAAGAGGACTAAGCACATAGATGTTAGGCACCATTTCCTAAGGGATAACTATGAAAAGGGAATGATCTCAATAGAATTTTGTGCTACTGATCATCAAATTGCTGATATATTCACTAAAGCATGTAGTAGGGAGCATTTTGAGAGAAACATGCTGGAATTAGGGATGATTAAGATCACCTGATTGAAAAAAAAACAAAAAAAAAACTGAAAAAATAAAACATCACTCAGATTAACAATTGGTCAGTCTCATACTGTAAGAAGTATACTCTTATGCCATGTTTTGATATGACTCACTGATCACAAATGAAATTTTTTCTATCTTTGCAAATTGAGGCTTGATCAAGAGGATTCTGAAATGATGAACCTGGTTCATCGTGCTGGTTCATCTGAAAGGTGAGATAAGTGTTCTACACTCTACACACTTTGACATACTAATAATTAAATCATGAGCAGAACTCTGCCCAAACTCAAAATCTTTTCAAAGCCTATCCATTTGACTTTGAACCAGTTCTGTTTCAACAAGAATCCTCACCAAATTAAAATACCTAGATTCTAGGGAAGCCTTAACCGTCAATTCAAAACTAAAAGTTCATTCAAGACATCCCCTCCCTTACAAAATCATTCCCAAATTTTTGATGACTCAGGTAACATCTGTCCCAAGTCCTTCTTCTGAGGTCATCTCTGATGTTTTTGAAAAACTTAGAAAATAGATTCATACTGATTGGGTCTGTAATAGATGTGGAGTTGCCGGAAAAAATAAGAATAGGTAGTAAAAGTTTTTAAAAAACATATATGAGAGTGAGGGAGTACAGAGTAATGAGAAAGGGAAAAGAGAAAGAAGTGGTTGATTCTTCACCCACCTCTAAATCTTTTAGAATGGCTATTTGTGGAGCTGACCCAGAAAAGGAGGAAGAAATTAGCAAGAACGCAGGGGGAAGTGAATCAGGAGAAACCGCTGAAGGGTTAGTAAATTTAGGAAAGGTATAGATGAGCCTGGTTCAACTACTGAGGAAACCCTGGCGGATCTGCTGAAAACATTAGGCGATAGTTACAATACAAAGAAGAAAAGAACTCCTAAAGCTCAAACTTTTGAGACATCAAGAGCAAATAATAAAAGAAAAGCTGCTCTGTCTGGGACTTCCGATATTTCTCGGAAGAACTACAAGGAGCAAGTTAAAGCAAAGTGAGGACTAGTTTAAGAGAGCTTTAGAAGAGAGTAAGAAGAAAAGAGTTTAAAAAAGGGAAAGAAAAGGTTGTTGAACCTATTGAGGCTGTTGAAGTGGATGAGATGGACCTGGTCCATCAAAGTGAAAAAGTGGCAGAGGTAGAGGTTCAGACCCCTAAGCTAAAGAAAGAAATTTTTTCGAGTGCTGTCTTAGACGTCAATACCACACAATTATATAAGTTAATTGTGAGGTACCCAATTTTTTGAGTGCTGTCTAACTAGAAGAACCTAGCTCTTCTTGATGTACTTACTTCTACTGTTGCGGAATATTAAAAGCAGTAAAGTAAAAACACAGAGATTTTTATGTGAAAAACATCTGGCTTAAAAGGTGAAAAAACCACGACCTACTCCTCAGTAGGATTTGCTCAAACACTTCACTAAAAATTCTGAGCCAAACAGACTTACAAAATAAACTTTTTTGTAATCCTAGGACTAACTCTAATCCCTTTGTAGTAACTAGCCCCTAGCTTATTTCTGCACACCTCAAGTTAACTCTAACTTGATCAATACGTACCTATTAAAATTGCTTCTACGAAAGCTAAAAGATACAATATTAAAACTCCTACTACAATCAACTAGACTCAATAATCAATCTGACGGAACTGGTTCTTCTAGTTGAACTGTAGCCTTTGCATCGCACAATGTTTCTGCTAGCAAAATAACTCTGGGAACTTTGCTTTCAGACTTTGATTAACTTAAGCTTTTGTGCGTGTCAAATTCCCGCAGAAATACATCAAGTATTTATAGAGTCAATTGTTGAGTTTGTCGTCCAATTCTAGTCCAACTCTACCTGGGTGAACAAATTCGTATCAAACTCAACTTCCTTTCTTTTGTTACTTTCCTCGCTGAATTCGACTTCAATCTTTTCATCAGTTTGCAACATTTTCTCATTAGGAGACAATCTCTTGGTTCATTGATATTTCACATTCACAAATATCTCCTATGCATATACGGTTCATGTGCCAGCTATTCAGTTCAAGATGTGTGCTCTGACGGACTTGGTTCAACTGGTCAGCCATTTGTCAATCTTCAACACTATGCAGTGACATGGGTCAACAAATTCCCCCTTTTTGATGATGACAAACTCTGTGCTTAATCCTGTATACACTTCAAACACTTTGTATGGTTTTAAGCATTAATCATAGAGAATCCAGGTTCATTAGGTTATAAATATCACTTTAAATAACATTTTGAAAAGTTCACATATCTTCCCCCTTTTGGCATCATCGAAAAGTTTGCAAAATGATATACTTACCAGTTTTGTTAATTATTACTCATGGCCATTGAGGCAACTGCAGGTGCAAAGCATGATTAATCAACACAAGAATCCAATAAATGTTAGATAATTAAGAAATTGAGACAAGTCAATAACTAGAAGCAAAATTCATTGATTAGTAATGATAATAAACCACCATATAGAAAAATAAAAACAAACCAACCATGAGAAAAAAAAGGGTAAAAAAAACTGAAACTGAATAACTGGTCTAAAGAGGGGTTATGGAAGCTATGAAAATCCTAAGGATGGGAAGGTGCAAATGAGGTTGTGGTCTTGGATTGTAGGAGAGACAACATCTGCTGAAGAACACCCTCGTTCTTTTCTTTCTCCTTTGATAATTCAACCCTAAGAGCATCCGCTCAATTTCAACCTCAATCACACGAGACTATCCTTCAAGGAAA